>JANHFX010015362.1:130710-145802 GCA_027560015.1 Chloroceryle amazona | reverse complement strand
AGACATGAACCACTTGGAATTGATGTAAACCCACTTCACCAACATTCATTTAAGGGCTAAATTCTGTAACTTAGACAACATCAGTATCACCGAATTGGGATATCTCTTTTGTAGTGAAGAGAGCCAAAGAGGAAATACGGAATAAACTCACATATCCTTGCAAGAATTATGATAATAAATTCATCTTGGCAGATAGCGTGACTTTTTCCAGAGGATAACGGTCCCTTTCTGGTTGCCAAGATACAGAATTTTCACTCTGAGCATATTTTGAAAATTGGGAGAATTAGAATTTGTACAGCAAGGTGGTCAAATGGAAGTGGTGAAAAGCTAAACAAAAATCATTCTCTTGAACACATGACAGAACATAACCCTGCCAGGAAATCTTGTGCAATCTCCTGTGAATTCAACTTACTGAGAACATAGGATTCAATGCAATTTGCACTGAATTGCACACACAGATTAGTGTTCCTTGGTAACACTCAGACTTGTATCTCCCCATGAAGAAATTCATGGAATTTTGTAGGTAAGCATCTTTCATCCTGTTGACTTCATTACAAAACTTGAAAATCTCATAGAAACATCAAGACATTATTATTATGTCTGGATTATGGAGTCAGTGAGATTTTAATACTTACATAACAGCTGAGCACCTAAATGCTGCTTTGGTTTGGGGCCTATGACAGTAAATTAATGAGCACAGAACATTCATTTTATCAAGCAAACAATTTCCAGACTAAATAGTTAATTTGACGTCCGCAAAATGCAATGTATGAGGACTTAGGAAAAAGTAATATCTGACCAGCTAATCCACTTTCCTTAATCCACTTACAATTCAGATAGGGCACGAATTTGATCAATTTGCTGTGACTTGGAGGTACGCGATTGCATGTGCTCTGCCTCTGCACTTTTACAAGGCAAAATGATGTGACTGGATCCGAGAATGAGAAAACCCTGAGAATAAGCATAGGCGAGTTTTTTCAACTGAGTATTTCCCATGTTTTAAAATAGCTTGGAATTTTCCAGACAGCCTTTTAAATATGCCCTTTGGTCCTAATTTTGGAGCAATTAAAATTTTTTATAGGACTGACTTATGAAACTCCTACAGTAACATTAAAACTACCAATTCTGAAATCAGCTTATGAGCAAATATTTCAAAACAAAACTGGAAAGAACTTAACTGGTAGCTCTGTTACCTATGACCTTTATGATAAACAATCATCTTCAGAAAACCTGGATCAAGCCTATGGTACATTTCTCAGCGGCTAATGGAGAACTGTTAACCTTTTCATGCGTACACCTAAACATATTTCAGTTTTTAACTTGCACATAAATAACCCAAACTGACATATTTTGCTCCTTGAATGTATCTCCCTTCCATTTTAGTTTAAAGTCCATAGAGCTGAAGATTCCTGCACTGCGTGACTGAGCCGTAAGTCACTGCAGCACACTGCAGCAGTGCAAACTTGAACAAAATAGGAACATCGCTTTACTCCTTTCTTCCTACGATTGTGTTCCATCAATTAGAGGATGCTAAATTGGTGGGATGTTTTGAAATGCTTTTACAGTACACAATTCACATCTTTGAAATCGACGTTTGGAACGCATGGCTATTGAAAGCACTATAGCTACATCTTACTTTTGTCCCCTGCTCCCTTTCCCTGTTTCCCCGCACAGCTGCCATGTGCTTGAATACCATTTTCTTACGATCACAATAGTGGAGATAATTATAAGCGTGATCATCGAGTAAATGCTGAACTGCCTTTCTTTAACGCTGTGTTTTTCTACATTCACTAAAAAGAACAGTTACTCGTAACAGCTGTAAGTAGATGCTCCTGTTTCAAACACAACTGCACATACAACAGTTGATTTCTCACACACGCTCACAAAAGGGAAGTCTGCCGAGTTTATTATACAAATAATCCATTAGCTATACTTTTACATAAAGAATCAGTTTGGACACACATTAATTAAAAGTTCTGAGTAAAAGTTATATTTACCTATTGACTGCTGTTCAGTTTTAACCATGGCACACCACAACTTTATGAATAATCTCTAAAATCTATTTTTAAGTCGCATTACTTGGTGTTCCTCCACAAGAACAGGGGCTCTAATCCTCTATACATGCAGTTGTACGCGAGACATTTCCTCTGGCATATACTGAAAATCATGAATGGCTGAAGCACAGCCAATTAATGCTGAAATTTCTTTGAACTTCAAACTGACAAGAGACCAGGAGTGTCTTACGCCAATTACTACGGTGGATAGGACTGAAGGACTTCCCCCCTCATACTATTCTACTGAAGACAGAAGCTTTATACTTCCACAGGAATTAGTCTCACAGCGCTTCAAGACTGGGAGTGCTCTTCCTAATCAGTGATTCAGCCCCTTGCTGCTGCAGGAAAATACACCTTACAGACACTTCCATAAACATGTGATGCTCCATCTTAAGTGTCACCTGCTACGCTTGTTGCAGAGGTTGCTACGTAGTTTAATATCACTTACAGTTAGAACTGCTGAATTCCACCATAAATTGTCCCGGGGGTGGGGGGAGCTTCTGATGTTCTCGTGAAAACAACATCCTTTAAGCCTAAACAGCTCATCACATCTACTGATCATACATTTTTTTTTTTGTTTGCTTGGCTTAGGGTTTTTTTTTCCATTTAGTTTATACAGAAATAGTGTCTTACTGGGTGGGCTCCCTACACAGGGTTTATAAGCATTTTTTCTAATTACATTCGCCTCTTATGCGGGCAGCTCATTTCAAAGCTTTGTTCTATTAGGAAATGAAGCAATGAGCTAATGGGTCTATTTGGTTCAAGGTGTATTTCCAGCTGAGAAGGGACTGACTCTGCTTTCAGGATAAAAAGGCTTTCATACTGATCGTGTCATCTGAGACTTTAGGCTTCAGTCTTGAGCCTCTCCCCAGCCCTCCTGGTTATCAAATAAGAGCCACTGACATTAACCTGGCTATATCTTCAAGTCTTATTTGCAACATAAAAATGCATGATGCTTTACAATAAGATGGATATTTTCCTCCCCAGTGGCATTAAAATCTATGGTATGAAAGTATAAATAAACACAAGGAGAGAGAGCAACAGATCAGGAAAGTACAGGTAGAAATTTATAAGTGTGTGATGTCAAACTAGCTCAATTTTTATCCTTTCCATGCTTTTATAACACAATGTCCCTGAGAATCCATTCCTGCTGCAACTGAAGGTGGAAAAGCTAAATCAAATCCAACTGCGTCCCTAGTATGTGAAACTCTATTAGCTTGGTGGCTACTGCAAAGTTTTAAGAAGAGCTAGATGACTTCTGATGTGCATCAAACATGCCAGAAAACATGGGTTTGGTCATCCTGAAGCTCCTCATGAACTTCACATAAAGCTGCTGAAAGTTTTGCTTGAAAAAAAATTAGTTAGATTTTTCTAAACAGCTTTTCAGTGAGTCTCAGTCTCCCGTAGGGTCCTGCAGTTGGCACAAAGGAAATTACTAAAGATGAGTTAGGCTACTGCTGGAAGGTCTTTCCTTGGCACATGCATTTGAACCATAAAGCTCCCCTTTCTTGAGATTAGGGCCCATTGTGTCAAGCAGCACTGGAAGGCAGGAGAATTCTCCATGTGGCACCGACCAGCCGCATGTGAAGAGGATATGTATGCAAATAACAGTGCAGCCTGAAGTTTGATAAGCAGGATATTCCCAGCAAGCATTCAGCTCTTCAATACTATTTTCTGAGAAACCCTAACAAAAGGTATTCATCATGTGACAGGAAAGAAAGGGCTAGAAGTAGTTAATGGAAAAGAAACTAGATAGAGAAGCAAAGACAAATGAGTTGGAAAATGGGCAGATGAAGCAAATAAAAAATAGGAGAAGTGGTCACGACTGTCTGGAAATCCACTCCAGCCAATAATCAATGGCTCACAGACCCCTGCTGTGGATCCACGAGGCAGGTCATGGGAGTGTGCTCTGTGTTATGACACATATGATCTTCTACTTGGACAATAAGCACTTCACTTCTCGCTAGTATTGGGTTTGTATTTTTTTTAAAAAAGGAACATTTCTAGAAGATTACTTGGTACTAATAAGAATTCATAGTTTAACACATTTGTTCCACAACAGCAAACATCAGCTGACTGTCATGAACATGGGTTTTGGTTTGGTTGGTTGTTTTGTGGTTTGGTTTTGTTTTTTTTTTAAATGTCAACAAGGTCTTGTTCAAGTTTAAGATTGAAATCAAACATCATCGATGTTCTTGAGTGTGAAATAACACAATAACATTTTGAAATATAAGTAGTTATTTTTTTAACTGACACAGCTGGGCTAATACCACTGTTTTGTCATAACAATTTACAAACTCCCAACTGTTAGATACAGGTCAGGGGGATTCATCACCGATGCCTCAACTGCTCTTTGACCAGCAGTGTGGCATACTAACCAATCCTTGACCTCTTCCATTAATAAGACAACTGAAAAAATTAAATACTTGGAATTCATTTTTTTTAGCAGTTGTAGCTTCTGAGAAGCTACACTATCTAATGCTTGAGTTTATGCATTTCTGTTTACATTTTTTTATGATGTATGATATCTTCTTACCTTTGATGTTCAATCTTCTTCAGGGGCTAATCCATGCATGAGCTTTTACAAGCCCTCTACTATGAAAGTCAAATCAAGTGCCCTTATGAATATGCATGAACAAAACAACTAATATAACTCATTTACTACGGTTACTTACTGTGCTGGGTGGCCCTGGAAGCCAGTCCAAATGGTTTAGATTTTGTGATTGAGACACTTAATGGCAGTAATTATCTGTTGCAGCCATGCAGCACCAAACATGATGGGTAACAGAGAGATTTAAAAAAAAAACAAAAACAAAAACAAAAACAAACCCCAACCAGCAATCCTGAAGATGTTAATGCTCACATTTTAGTTCCTACAGGGCAATTAGCCCCTACTAATGTTGTTTATATTTATATGCAAATGTATAAAAAAAGAATCCTAACAGATACTTCATACTTATGCTCCTGGGATATCAGAGTGTCCCATCTGTCTGCAGAAAATATTTTCTATTCTCTGTATGCGCTGCTGAGTTGACAACAAAAACTACTTAATCTCTAATTTTTACTTTTTTGTTTGTTTTGTCATTTCTTTCATCTGTCATAAAAACCTCTTCACTATGAGATTTGCATAGCGCATCAAAGGTTTTAGGTACGCTTTCGACAAGTAGCGAGATACGCGTTTTGGTTTGAGTCTTAATAATTTCTCTTTTCCATATTTACCGCTGCTCTTTAAGTCAATAATAACAATTTGGTAGCCTAAACAAACTTTTTAGAACCACTCATTAAAGAGTCTGTCGAGAATTAAAAAATGGGAACGAAGTGTCTTAGCCTAACAAAGTTGGCTGAGAAGTGCTTTGAAAACTTTTAATGGGAGTTATTAAAGCCAATATTCATAGTAGCACAACCTATGGACCATTTCAGATCACAATACTTATTTTTCTAGGTATACCAATACCAGCTAGTTTCAAGTTTTCCACCATTTTCAACAGATCTCGGGCAAGCCACAGGTTCCGCAATTTGTTTGTGCTATTAAATCAACACAATATCTCTCATGACATTTGTTACTCTGCATGCGTGCCAACCTCAAGGACCCCTTTGAAGCATGCAAATGTAACTCTAAGCCTTCGCCCATTTCCCGTGCTAACCCCCACCGACTGTGCTTTCTTATCCGCAACACAGTTTAATCCACACACTTGATCTTCAGCTAATTTTTTTTTAAATGATTCAGATTCTAGAAAAACATTAACAGCTATCTCCCACTACTCCTAAATAATACCAGAAATAATAATATTAAGTGGAGAAGAAGGTGCCTCAGCTATGGCTTTGTCACACTGCAATGTAACTGTCCTGTTTTTCTGTTATGAATTCTCTATATACAAGTCTACTAATCAGTAGAAGATGATTTGTTTCTGTTTATTATCCAGACTTTCGGAGCTTAGGAAAAGCACTTCCCTTGCAGGTCCCTCATCCAATATCTGAACAATCAGAATGCATGACTAATTCTCATTAAGCTCAATGGCTTTAGCTGCAATTCCCCCACCTGTTCCCAGGTTTAAGATTGAGATTTCTATTAACTCTTCCGGCACAAGAAACAAGAGTAGTTAGCTATTTTTTTCTGTATTTTAATTACTGAATTGTAAGAAGTCAAACTGTTCAAATGCCATCGAGTCAGTCTCTGTTTCCCCCTCCATCACCCACTGTTCTCCTTGCATATTAGGAGAAAAAAAACTCAAGCTGAAAGATCTTGCATATGAATGCATCCTCTTACAATGTTTTTATTCAGAGGAGCCATGGTCTAATTTTCATGCTCAGACTTCTCGAAGATTTCACCTTCACCCTGAATATAGCTGTGACAAGTCAGTCAAGGTCCAATGATTCCAATTAGAGAGGTTTTCTCGTGAAGGTAAAGCATATTGCATTTCCTGACAATACTGTATTACAGCAAAATGATGGTGAAAGGGTTTATCTTTAAAGAGGGCAGTAGTAGCTACAATCATCTTATTCAGTGACTTAAAATTGTGACATAAAGCAATAGATAGCACAAAATATTCACCAAACACTATCTTTTTCTATCAGTGTTCCACAAAGCAGAGCAATTACTTTCAAGTCTTTCTACTCTTAAAAAGGAAGAAAGTGGCAAAGGGCGACACATTTTCAGCAACAATTAGAACAACAGTTTCCAATCTTGTTTGCAATTCTATATCTAGTTTTACCTTTTTTTTAATGATAAAAGACCAAATCTCATTTAACAGTGAAAAAATACTAATTGATATAATACAGACTGTACATAGAAATATGCCTGTAGAACTGTAAAGGAAGATTAAAATAGGATTATATTTCATAATTAGAGTAGAAGGATTAAGGAAACTGAGCAAGTAGCAGATACTGTCTTCACTGTTCAGCACTCCGTCTCTTTGCAGTACCATCTCTATGCACAGGATAACTCTCAAATGACAGGGTTGTTTAAAAGTGCATCCACTTTAAGCGAGAGAACTCCGTTTACACCGTGACAAGTCATAGGACTATCGGATTCCTCAGAACTGGGAGAGCTGTGCAGAAAAATATTTTTTTTGAGCCAGTGAAACATCTTAAAGAGTGAGAGGTTCATAACACTTGAGCTTAGCTGTACAGTCCACATCTACATCAGAGCCTGAAGCCACCAGTTCCCCAAGCAGTCAGTGAAGATGGAGTCTGTGAGGTCACTGCACAATTGCTGTTGGTCACCTCATCAGACACCTTCATTTTCTTTAGGATGAATACCAAGTCCTCGAACAATTCTCAGATGTAAAGACTGCTTTACTGTCATATAAACCCCTACCCTTAAAGGACCACGGTCCCTGAGGCACTTTTAACCCATCAGATTTTCTTTTTTATTTTTTTTTTTTCTATCTCCAAAACAATGTACTGATGTCACATTGATCGCCTCAAGTGGATAGCACGCACCTGCCTTTTATTTGGGCAAACACCTCTAAAGCTACCGATCCCAAGAGACACTTCTTTAAGCATGGGAATGAAAGAACCTATGCCAAATCAAACATGCGAGCAAGAAAGATGTGGTCAAGCCACCACGCTAAAAGAAACATCGAGTATGGAGGAAGATTTTCAGTGAGGATTTTCTTTGTCCAGAAAAGTCACTGGCAACATGAACACAAAATTTTATTGAATACTGGCCCATGCGAGAAGAAAGAGTTGTTCTGCCATTTGTTTAAGGAATGAAAATTGCCTGTTGAACACCGGGAAGAGTTCGTGTGTACTCTAACTAGTGACATGAAGCACTCATAAACAATTCATCAAAAATCCTGAGAAATGGAAACTAAGGTAATTGGAAGAATCAGAACTGCTCCGTAGAGGGAACACTCCACTGCGTAAGACAACCATTCAGACAGCCATGCCAATGTCCCCTTTCTGAATAATGCATCAAATCAATAATGTTGAGAGCTGGGGGATAATTTTCTACATCATTTCAATAGCATTACAGTTCACCAAATAACAGGACCTTAACAACTACTAACAATTTAGCGATGACAAAACCCAGCATTTGACAGACCATCTTCACCTACCATTTGAACATTAAAGGATGTCCAAGGACTGGGATTCTGGACTTTTTGGTACCCGATTGTGATGATATCGGTATTGCCTGAGCTTCCTGCAAGTTATTGGAGATTGTCCGTGAAGATACCCTAACGGAACTGCTTGGAAGAGTACTTACATCACAAGCATAGAGAAGCTTCTAATGTTAGAGATGGAAAGTACGGTCATCAACATTCAGCCTCCGAACTGTGAACCACTGCAATTAATATAAAAACACAATCAGTGATAAAGCTTAGTGGCTACAAGGTGCCTTTAAATGCCTCAGTTAGAAAATGGAGATACTACGCGTAGATTTACAATGACTTTCCAAATACAACGAAGCCATGCTGACTGGAAACATAACCTTACGTTTCCCAGGCAGCTAGTTAAAATACAGCACAGCCTCTCTATCCAAGAGGCCTTTCGACAAGAAAGCATACAGAGGTACGCCCCCAAAAAAATTACATTGGCATTTTCTGTAATGTTTGCTTGGTCAATACTTACTTGCAACAGAAGAAACATGTGAATCAATCTCTTTTTTAGTAAGGTTCCCTAAACCTCTTATTAATGGCAAGTGATACTTTTGTCAGAATTATTCTGACTATCACACATTACTTAAAGTTTAGCACACCTTGAAAATGTTACGGCGCTCCACTCTGGTTACAGGAATTCTCCCGAATTCACTGGTCTGATTACTGTTTGCTGATATTTAATTTAGAGGCAGATCAGGATTTCAATTAGATCAGTGTACAAGTACCTGCATAAACAGATATGCATATTATAATCTCTGTTCTCTCTTGCAAATTAGACAAAAGGTATTCACCGGGGCTTTTACTTGCTGAAAGTATCTTACTTTATGTGAGCCCAATAGAGCTGTAAATACAAGGCCAAAAAAACCTTATGATGAACAGTCACAAACTAGAACTACAAAACCCCAGAAAATGATTGTTTTCTGTTCTTACACATACAAGAGTCAGACCTTATGTTCTTCAAAGCTTACCAACACAATATCCTCTATTTTCATTGGTACTGTACACAATTCACTTACACATTTGTAAAAAGAAGCAAATGACATTTTTATCTTGTACTGCCATTCACTGCTTTCTTTAAGCAACCTGAGGATGGTACTCTGATGTACATGGATCAGAAAATGTGCGTATTGTAATGGAGCAAATAGAAGACTATAAGATATGAGGAGAGGAAATTAAACATTTTGCTAATGTGGACCAAATGTACTGTTAAATCTGAGGTAAAAGCATACTGGAAAAATCTAGATATTCTTCAGGTATCTGTTCGGGTTTGTTTTTCTTTTCAGTCTCAATAACGTACCATTTACCACAACGTCTTAAATTACACTGGACCCAAAATGAAGAGCATTCTTTCAGGTAACTTTCCTGTGCAGGATGAATGCGTAATAATTGGTATTTAGTAGGAATAACTCCTTGTGTGCTTAGTGTACAATTTCTGGAGATTCTAATTATTCCTTTTTTTCAAGTGCTCAGATGTTGGGCATGATGTGACAGGTGAGGAAATGTCCTTCCTGGTAGGCAACAATATTAATTTGGTTGTAAAAAATGTTTTCAGAGAAAGTTAAGCTTTCCAGTTTTAAAAGTTGGCTTTATTTCAATTTCTCCTCTGTACAAAAGGAAAAACTTTGGAAATCTGTAAGGGAGGACATTAGATCCCAGAAGGAATGAGTAATGCTGGCCAAACTCATCATCACAGCTGTAGAACTACTACCCTCTTCACTCCTAACTAAAAATAAAATAAAATAGCACAGCTTCATCACTTAGAATATCTACATAGTCAGGACAGCTCTCCTCCCAGTGCAAAACACTTGAAATTATCAGACTCAGGATGAAAACCCACATCTTCCAGCTTCATAGTCAGTAACTACTCCCTGCATCACAGCATTTCCCAAATAAATCACTCGTCTTCCTTCCTACTTACCCCCTCAAGGGAAGGAAAGCAAAACCCACCAAAACAGTCTGGCTTCGCTTTGCATTCACATAGGGGTTTTTCATATGTAGACCTCAAAGCACTTGACAAGGGTGGTTAAGCCTTATTAGCAGGATTTTACAGTTGGTCTAGCTTCGTAAAGAGATTTTAAGCAATTTGCACGAGGCAATGTGGTCTACCGGATTAAACATGTATCATGTACCCCAGTCTTCAAAGTCCTGTTCCCAGCCTGTATCAAACTTCCTACGCAAGCTTATGTAACTTAATTTTGCTTCTTTTCTTTTACCTTGAAAATGGACGAATTCCTGCATCTTCTATCTAGGGAAACAGTATCTATTAGTAAGAGGGAAGCTTCAGTTTGATTTGACAATTTCATCTCTTTTGGGAAAAAAGAGGCTGATGCAGGATGATCGTGGCATTATTTTCTCCCTATGATTTCTGCACTTCTGATTTACTGAGAAGACTGTTTAATAACGGCTTTAAAGTGATTGCAAATTCTTACACAAACAAATGTTTAACGCTGGCTATACTTTGAATCTTTTAATATGTGATGTGAATCAACAATTCAAGAGATATATAGAAATACACTGATCCTGGTTGATCCTACCCCACACACCCATCCACAAATCAAAATAAAACCAACTGAAATTTACCACAAATTTCTTTGATTCACACAACAGGAAGCTTTGCAGATTGAGCCCTGATACTTGTATTAGGTCAAATACCCCATAAAACTAAAATTGACTCTAAATTTCAACCTCAGAATTAATCACCGCCTCAAAGTCTTTGTTGGCAAACACCTCCGTAAGAAATCACACACACTCGCGTAGTATTCAGTTACAAATATGGAGAATAGATCTCATTTTCTTAGTCAAAATGCCATAAAGTTTGCAAGTGACTACCTGTCAGTCAAGAGAGGAACAGTACATTTTAGTTACTGCTTAAAGACAGATATAGGATGCCCCGGAGGTATTGGTACCAGAAAACAATAGCTTTTTTAGTAATTCCATGGTGCAGACAGGCTCCCGTGCAGCGGAATGGATTTCAACCGGAAAACTTGCCCAGGAATGTGAATACAGGAGATGACAAGTGGTTTCAAACTACAGAAAAACATTCAAAGAAAAACGGTATCATTTGCCCAGCTTTTTAACACTCATTGGCTATTATTTTCTACAATGTAATTCAGTTTCTCAAAGGTATTCATGAACATATTCAGTCAGGGTTGTGTTACAAACCAAATAAATTCCATGCTTTATATACCCAAATGGATCTATTTGGGCTGAGTCACAGGACACCTTTAAGCCTGCTACTTGATTGTGACTCTCAGGGAAAGACACACTAATATAAATTCAAACATCATTTAATCAGAAGGAAAGAGAACTTATGAAGATTAAAAATTTTAATAAATCTCCCTGACAAAAACAACATTAGAAAAGCCTTATTCAGAATGGCTTTAAATAATCTTCAGGAAACTTCTGTTTGAAAAACTTCAAAGTCCAGTGCTTATAAACAGCAGCTTTATTATTAAAGACTCCCACTGATGGTGTCTTCCATACATTTTCTATGGAAGCCATGTGGATCCCAGGCTGGTAGTCGTGAGCCAACTCTGACTTCAGGCAGCTGCTGTACTAAAGCTGCTCTGAATACAGTTGGCAGAACAGCTTGTCACACTAACTGCACTTGCACCTTCTCGTGACTTTCCACAGCCCATGCTTAAAACAAAAATTAGCGAAAGCTTCCAGAGCCTGGGTTCTAAATTATTTGCAGAATGGATTACGCATCATGACGCCACAGTAAGCACGCATGTTATTCTTCTCATTAATAAGCACATCTCCCTTTCAAATGAGTGGATAGGATCCTTCTCGACACAGGTTGCTCAAAAGGTTCCTGAACATATTTTAAGAAGAAACAGAACATAAAACTGAATTGAACACTGGTACTCAAGAGAGGCAGAAAGACAGTCTGATATTGAAATAGTTACTGTGAAATGGAAACTTTTCAGGCACATTTGAACATACGAGTTGTTTATTAGCATAGCAGAAAAAAACAACACCACAACAAACACAACAACAGAAAAAAAAAAAAGCACAAGAAATTGCAAAACACGGAAAAAAACCTCAGAGTGCAAATTCTGGAGGCTTTGAGCTGAAAGCATCAAGGCGCTTACCATAATCTCTCAGCTCAAATTTAGGCTCTTTGTAAGACTTGATTCTGCCATTGTTTTGCTACTTTCACCTTTGACCCAGTGTAATTTCATCACGCTTTATTATTCTTTTCTTGTGCTTTCTCCAAATATAAACATAATTAGGAATACGAGACTGACTGTGTCATACTCCCACTGGCAAACCTGCTGTTTTCTGCTTGCGTGAAATGGACTTAGTGCTTTTCCTGCTGTTCTCAAACCATTTCTGTTCCCTTCCTGCCTGCACTTACTGCAAAGCAGCCCCAGGTATGCCAGAGGAACAAACTGAAAGCCTCTGACTGTGAGCCACACAAGTCTCAAAATATACAGCGTGGTGCTGCAAGGCTGCAATAGAAATCAAGCAGACTACCAGCTTCTTAATTGTGCAGAGCGGCCCAATTATCCCAGGTGAAAGCTTTTGTAACACCTCCCAAAGGCAGACCCGGTCAACCTAACGCAAGAGAAAATTCACTCCTGACTGGTAAACAGTTTATCCTCGGCCATTTGAACACAACACCCTCACCAAACGCATGGGAAGATTATTTACATGGTGAAACGTGGTACTGTACCCTGCTCACAACCCAGCTCAAATGAGTTGCAAAAGGTCAGAAAGAGACTAAAACCCGCCATAAAATTAATAGAGCACAACAATCAAGATTTTTCTTTTTCTTCTGGAAGCAGCAGCTCTTTTTAAAATACATTTGCTTAGTCTTTATGTCTAAAGTTGGATAAACATAAGATAAAGAGAAGTTGTTTACCAGTGATAATAAAGAATTTTAGCCTGGATTAGTAGTATCAATAAGAAAAGTGCTAGATTTCAGGAAACTTACAAATAAGATAAGATTTGCTAACGATGTGAGGGAAGGCCACTGAAGTCATTCACTGAGTACATTAAATTTGATGTTTTATCTTTATATATTATCCATGTCTTAAAAATGCAGAGCTACCATTCTACACTTGAGATAGGTAGCTTACGGCCATACCATCAGAGCAGGGAGGAAAAACTCTAGAAGAGGAATTGTTCAAATCCATCAGACTGAAAACCATTGCAACTCCATTCAGAATAGTAAAGAAAAAAAAGAAAGTACAGTATAAGAGGAAAAACTGTAAAAACTTGGTTACCATACTGCTTTGATTTCTCTTATTTTTCTCTTTCTATAGAGGTTTGAGAGCCTTTTTATTCTTGTAAATGCCTGGCGATTGTATTTTTCTTGATTTAAAAAAAAATATTTTAGTTCTGCCCCTTTTGTATCTTTGAGCTACTCCATTTCTTTACATCCAGTCCTATGAAGAAAATCCCATTTATTTCTGAATTAAGAAATAGGATAAAAAGATACTTTGTCTTAGCTATGGGTAGGTGACATTAAAAGAGTAATTGAAGTAAATGAGGCATATAGAAAAAGCCTACAGACATGTCCATGGGGGAAAGTCTATCAGCATACGGATGTCTACGATACAGTGATCACCTATGATTCTAGCACATACTTGGGCTGCCAAACACATCCCATGTTTGATGACAAGATAAACACAGCCTCGCTAATTAATTGCCTTGATAGTTTCCACAAGAGGAATCTTAGGTCTCTTCTTCATTGCCCCTTTTCCACTTGCTCCTTGAGTGGGTAAAATCCAGTTCAACTTGTGTAGAATATTCACGCATCTGGTTACTCTTTCCTCTATAGTAAGGTACCCACAGTAGCAGCAAGGTTGTATATTAATAAGGACACAGTACCTTGCAGTGATGATAAGATATTGGACTAACTTCCTGTACTTATAACAGACCACATCTGTGGGAAAAGACCCAAGTAAACCCACACAACTAACTAGTATTTCATAATCACCTCCTCCCCTGCTTCTTACCCACATCTCAGAATTACTGCAGTATCAAATTTGATTGTAAGTATCAGACAGTAAAAGGAAAGTATTATGCTTTAAATTTTAAGTACCATGTGGTGTTTTCTGTCACATGTTAAATTTTATTACATTTTATGACATGCGATCTGACACAAAATTTAAATTAGCATAAACAATTTAGCTGAACTGTCTGACATGTTTAAGGAAAGAAGGACAGAAAGTTGATTATTTTCCAAGGAGATAATACAAGCAAGGCTGAGAAAGTAAGCCTAGCTTAGCTGGAACCGAGCAAATCATTTGGCAAGAATTCGTTTCATGCTCACAGTAAATTTTTGGATGCTCAGAGATTCCTTTGCTTACATAACTATCTTTATTTTGCAATGATTATTCCAAAGAGATGAAATACCTTCCCCAGTAAAGCCCTCTGTTGTGGGACAGGACTTGGAATCTGCTTGAAAGCATTAAGCCATACAAATCTCACGTGCTAATTTCCCTCGCTATGGACAAGCTGAACTCTACACAAACAAGAAGTAGCCAATCTCATGCTGAGTTGCAAACCTCTACTAAAGTACATGATGAAGACTTCTATAGCTCCAGCCATTTTAGACTGCATTATTCTTTTGACGCTGTTGTCACTTATACTTTACCCTTTCCCAATTTTCCAATAAAAGTAAATAAATCTAATGACGTAAAAAGGTGTGTCACTCTCAGAAAGAGAAAGGAAATTACTTGACCGCCACCGGATTCCTTTCACTGTTTGCATAGTACAAACAATCTAGTAATGCCCCAAATTCAGAGTGAAGATTACTTTGAGGTACCAAGGTATTAAAAAAAAAAATCTTCATGTCAATGTCTAGAAAATTAAAATGTAATATTTTGATAAAATTCTCACCATGCCTTGTCACTCTACAGTGTCCAGCAAGCAAGCAAGCATGTAACAGATCCAAAACCAAATTCTATTGTTCGAATACTGAAAT
>JANHFX010015362.1:23580-120632 GCA_027560015.1 Chloroceryle amazona | reverse complement strand
CGTGTTTGTGTGTCTGGTGTCCGACTGCTTCTCCAGAAGGTGCTAATCCTGTTTGATACCTGACAGTCGTCTGAAAGGTATCTTGGACACCCTGTTGCATCTCAAATTGCACAGATGTTCAGGCATAAAAATTCATCCCTTTTTTCTTTCATATAGAAATTTTCATTCCACCAGGAGTCTCTAATAAAGGCAATAAATACAGGTGACAGCAGCTCACCCCAGTCTAAGACCGCAGACTTGCCACTTGGTGCCAGAGACCAGAATTTCTTTGAGGAAGAGCTTGTAGAGAAATAACCTTCTGTTTTCTGCAAACAGAAGTGATACCACCTCTAAAAGCTGTGCCTCTCTTCTTTAAGTATTGCGTATAATCAAGTGGCTTGTATGAGCTCAACTATCTTCTCCGAGTCCTTCCTGGAATCTCTGTAGCCCTCCTTTAAAACTCCTGCCGGGTCCATCCGTAACATGGTACAGCTTATGCCACAATTTGTAAGAGATTCCTACAAAATGGGGGAGGTTGTTTCCTGTTTTGGGGGTGCTCTTGGCTTTGGTTTTGTTTGCAGAGTTTGGTTTAGGTTTTTGTTGATTTATTTTTATTTTTTTTTTCCCATTTTTTCCACTATACACCTGCTAGATAAATTAGAGTCAGCTTTTAGAGCTCTTTGCACTGATGTGCAAAGCAGAGCTGGAATTAAGTTATGATTTTGCACCCTACCCTTGGCTATTAGTTATAGCAAGCCACTTCACCTCTTTGTTACTGAGCTCTGTCTGAGAGCTGGTATAAGGATGTGTTTACTGTTGGTTTTCTTTTTTTAATAAACAAACAAATAAATAAATATTTCCAGTAAAAGCATTAGCAAACTAATCACAACTGGGTAATATATCCTGAAAAACTGTACTTTGGTTGAGAAGAAATTTCAAGATGACCAGAATTATTTTATCCTGCAGATCTGGATAAACTCCAATAGCTGACTCGTCCAGACAAAAAAAAAGACAGGGTGAAGTAAAAACTAACATGAGAGATATTTTCTAAACCTGACTTGGTAACCGGCGTTCCCTTTCAGCCTGGTCAATGAGCTATTTCACCTCCTCTTACGTTTGCTGTAAGAATTACGCTGTCTGGGGTTTTTTATGAAACAAAAATTGCAACAGTCCTTCCAACATATTTAACTTTCTGAACTGTTTAAGGCAGCTGAGAAGTGACTTCAGGTGATGTCACAGCTATCAAAACAGCACTAATGTTAAACAGATATATTGCATTTCTGATCAAGCTGCATTCCTCAGCCAAAAGTCATTTTTCTCAAAAAAAATGTTTTCCAAACATCCAATGTTGGGAACACGATATATTGTGGAGATACCTACAAAACATACCTAAAACTTCAATGCTCTCCAAGCTGCTTCTGGCTCCCTGGCCAGTAACAAACAGCTTTTGAGAGCGAGCTCTCTGTATATATAGAGATATATACCTACAACTAGACAAGACACACATATATCTGCTCCTAAATTCTGGTGTAAAGTGGGTTGCTTAGGATTTTATTTTTACACGGGTATTTGCACTGGTCTTTGTTCTTTGCACTGTAATATTTTTATATAAGTTCTGTGTGCAATATGGATAGCAGCGTTGCTGCGTGAGAATCGTTGAGGGGTTGATTTAGTAAGAACTTCTTCCTGATCCTTTATATCACTTGCAGATTTTGCTGGAGTTACTATAGCTGCAAATCATTATTTGTAAGTCAAGTAATGAATAAAGGAATGACTTTAATTAGCCTGACCAACAGGAGCTCTTCTGACTGGGCTGCAGCTAAACAGTATCACCACTGAATCTAACTTAATTAACTGTGTTATACAGTAATGTGACTCATTACAGCCTTCAATCCCTGACTGGAGCTCTTTTCAACCCTATGTCCCCAAACCTGCAAATTTTATTCAAACAAGTAGGCAATGAGAGCAAGCTAAACAATTCCACTTAATACATGGACTGTGCCCTAGCGGTATATAAATTTTGCTTTCCCAGACAGTATTAGGATTTTCAGTGTATTGTATTTCCTAGGAGCCCTCAAATGCCCAGAGCCTGTACAATGCCTAAAATCTCTCGACCCAGTAAAGGCAGGCTATGCACAGAGCACTTCCTCTAAACCTCTTTGTGAAGCAGTGGCCGAGCGAGCTCGGGTCCTCTTATGCAACCCAGCCGTGCAAATATATGTTTGGTTTTGCTGACCAAGGAGCCAGAACCAGCTTAGAGAGTCTTAACATTTTAGATGTTTCATCAGCACTTCTACCGTACGCCACGTTACCAGCATCGGGTGTTGGCAAACTGTTGCTGGGGATAAGTGCAGGTAGGTCACGGATTCTAATGTTCACAAGATAAAGTTATGCCTTTGGATGATCCTATAGTATACAGCAACATTTACTTTATATATACTCAGGAGTTAATGTTACTTTAAGCAAGTGAACCCATTTGTTGACAGAAACTTTAGAGCAATATTTTTCATGAAACAAATTCACAATATTCCTTCACACCAAGCTGCCAAATCACGTATTTCCTAAATAACAATGTAGCTGTCTATATTCTTAGTAGAGAAAGAAAATTGGAGGGCAAACATTTCACACAGGACCCATGCACAAGGGAGTTAAATTAACTAGTCAAATTGGTGCCATACAAATGTAATCCTCTTTTTTTTCCTTTCCACATTATTTTCCTTTCTAAACTTTAAAAAAAGTATATAAATATACGAGAAAAAACTGAATAAAACAGAAGTACTGCTTAGCAATAGATGGCAGATAAGTTAACACAACCATGTATCAGTTTGCTGAAAACCAGCAAGAGAAACTTATTTAGAGAATGTTTGTTGTTCGTACGGGAATAGCAATTTGATGCCAACTGTAGTGTATTCAGATCGCACTCGCAGACCACATTTTGCCACAGCTTTTCAAGTTTCCCTTTTGAAATAGAAAGGACGGTTACTGGAAATTAATAAAAAATGGGCCCACATAATAAAAACGTACAAGAACACGGAATTCAAGCACCTTCTTCACTGAGGAAACAGCCTTTAGATCCACTGCATTTTATAAACATTTCAGATTTTTAACAGCCAGAGCTTTAAGAGAAAGAGCAACCTAATGAGAAAAGCTTAAAAATCCAAGACATTTCTAAGTGATGCACTAATTATGTCTTTTTCCAACAATAACACTTCTGAACTTCTCAGCTCTATGATTCAGTATTTCCTCCTATAAATAATTTACCACGGCCACCCTGAGACAACTTTAAGTCTACGTGGGCCAGCAGTAAAATAAGCTCCAAAACGAGGGACACCTCTCACAATGAATGACAGTTGAGAAGTTTGCCCTAAAGTAATTTAGATTTCTAAGCTATATTCCAAGGGTTAGAGCTTATGTTTTCTAGATCTATGCGTGCTGGGATTTCGCAGGGACCACATGACTCATTCTGGGAGATCCTAGCCTTGAGAGTGTTTGTTTATAACAGCCTGCGACGTTCACCGTGTTACACTGAGCAAGGAGTAAATACCAGCAATTGTAAGACACACACTTGACAGTTTCTCTTCATGCACGATGAAAGTTCAGGTTTATCAGTAACCAAATGTGACTACAGGGGGATGATTAATAAAAGCATGCCATCTTATATGCGTATTTTCATTTTATTCGCCAAACTCAACCACCATACTACCCCCTCCACCATGAAATATTCAACAGTTACACATTGTATTTAAGGAATACTGCAGTGTGAATAGATCCGTGTCTATATTCAAAATGACTAACCTTCTAGACATTAACACCTATTATATACCAATATCTGTACCCTAAAAATAATGAAACAACTCTCCTATGTGTGAGGAGAGTCAGATCTGTGCTGTCAGGCATGCTTCTCAGAATTCTCTTCTGACACTCAAGGCTATATCCTCCCTGGGATGTGAGACTTTGTTAAACTGTAATTGGTCTTTTTTTTTTTTTTTTTTTTGTATTTAAGAAGAAAGAGGGGAGAAAAACCCTCTTAGGTTTTCTGCCTTCTTATTAAGCTTTATTGGATGCCTTAAAGAGTTTTCCACAAAGCACCACATTACTGTCTATAAGAAAAAGAAGCAAGAAGGAAAAGTAGCCCTACAGTGTCATCATGACATCAAAAATGGCACTAAAGAATATGAAGGAAAGGAAAATAATGTTTGTTTATGTAATAATTATGTAACAGTGTCCTGTTTCTAAAGGTGACCGCTTCAGGTCAGAGCATTTATTGATAATTAAGGGGCCTTACAGTAATTCTTTCATCTAGTTAGTGTACCTATTTAAGCTTGTCTCAAAATAGTATAACCTTTCACCATTCCAAATCAGTAAGACTCTGAGCCTGCCCTCCTAGAAAAATCTGAAACATAAGAGAGACACAGTCTTTTAAAGGGCAGATCATTCAAAGTACAAGATGATGGTCCTTCAAAGTCCTAAACCGGACACTGAACCTCAGGAACCCCCCAGAAACCGATCCTCTCTTAGTGTTGGCTTAATGCTAACAAGCCACCGATTTGAAATTCAGGGCATTGCTCACTTCCCATAATGCTTTGTTAAACAAGGTGCCAAACAAGAATTCACTACCAAAGTATCTAGTGGGTGAGCATGACACTTACAAATACTTTCATGTACCATGCATGCTTCAACAATATTCCAATGATTAATTAATGCGAATTGGTTCATAAAGACATTCTGTAATTCAACCCCAAATTTCAGGGCATTGGTAGCCTGACAAGATGTCTCTCACAAAATGAGAGATTCCTTTTTGAAATGACTTTGAATAGTTGACATGACTCTTATCCCAAGAGCATCAAAGCAATTTACACATGAAAGTGTACAATGGCAAGAAAGAGGACTTCAAAAGCGAGGGTGGAACAAAATACAAATCTTTCATTTCTAATTGCAGAACTCATTTCGCTATATTTGTTTTCCCTGAATAATTCATTCTCCTAAAGACAAACAACACTCCCACCGAGCTCTACATATAAAGTTCCTACCAGCAGATAATTTTTAGGTATTTTTTTCTACCATTTTAAAAGAAGAGCGAGAGATTGTACCTGTTATTACTGTTTTGATGAGAGGTACTTACACATCATTGCAGAGCTAGCTATATAACCCCATGACAGTCAAAAGTCTATTCCAAGTGTTAACTTTGTTACCCGCAACTTTCTTATTTATAAAGGACTTCAAACTATGGCTTTGTAACTCAATTCTCTTTTCCCCCCCTTCCACATTCTAAGCAGCCAGACAGCTAGGTTCCTAGTCAAGCTACCTGGTGCTAAGAACATCAGGAAATACCTGTTCCTGCTGTATATTATTACTGTGTTTGTGATATGTTTAGTAATGAGAAAAATAAATACCAGAGGCATATGATTATTTCTGTAATTTAACTTGCATTTTTCTAAACCCCCTAATAACGGGATAATTTAGATCTCATAAAAGAGATAGAGATGTGCTGCTTAGTCTAAAAATCAAAGACCGTGAAAGCCTTTTAATACGAGATTTAATCAGACATGTTCAATATAAACATCTGCCAACTGAATCTTATCATTCTTATTCATATTTCTTTTTTGTCCACTTAGCATCACTGGATGCAGTGGTGCAGAGAATGAATCAGCACAATCTGACTCCATTTTGGCAGATGTGTTCTGTGTTGCTCGCTCTAAAACCAGGAATTTAGCATAGTTTGCAGTAAAAACTAAAAAACAAAGAAATCCTAACCCCAAATCATAAACAAGTCCACTCAAAAAGAAACCGATGACACCGCCACCGCTAATTAGCAATGGCGCAGGACAAAAGACTAGAACACTTCCACATCTACCCAGCAAGTGTAAATCCCACATCTGAAGTAATCCTCCAGATTTTCATAATTTTTAACCTATGTGTGTGCAGATGACTCCAAGCCAAAAGGAAAGTTTGTTGACTCCGAGAGTGAGGCAAGACCAGGACACTGTTAGATGAAGTACAAGTAGGGATCATCTCTACTCTCACCTTCTCAAAGTTGGTTTATAGAAGTCAAACTGGAACCATATGAAGTACTTCTCACATAAACACACTCTATTGTGAAAGCAGCAGCAATCATAGTTCAACGGTCTGCTGGTGAAAGGAGCACAGCACACCCACCAGTAGATATTTACTCTCCAGCCGAGCGCACCGGTTTGCAGTTGAAGGCCCTATGACATCTGCTCTGCACAACGGCCACACCAAACCTGGTGTCTTCATACACCCTGGGAGAGGGCTCCGTAACGCCACTGCACAACACAAACCAAACCCAAAAGCCCTACTCGTGTCTTTTCTTTTGGGAGTCTGATTAATTCAAGTCATTAGATGGTCATCTTAAAACAAGTTATTTAACAGTATAGTAACAGCATAAGCAAAAGCATTGCAACAACAGCACAAGTTTCTCAACTCCAAGACTACTATTCCCCAACGAGAGATTCCACAGGTCTAACACCACCTCTTCAGACATGCTAGTGGATGTTTTTGCCAGTATGAACAATACTGCAAAAGCAGTTCACTTCCTGAAAAAGACAACTTCATTTTCTGAGCAGCTTGTTGCATGACTATGAGAAACAGGAGATAAAAACATAATGAGGAAGACCAAAAGCCCATGTAGTGCAGCATCCTGGTCGCTAGTGATTACATAAGAAAAAGAGTAGGATAAAGAGGTGCCACCATTTCCATGTTTTTCAAGCAGGACTTCCCGAGATGGATGGGCTTTTGTCTGTATAGTTCTCAGTGGATTTCTCTTTCATAATATCTCTACCCCGGGCTCCTTAAGGTACTACTAAAATCTTAGCAAGTGCAGCATCCTTTGGCATTAATTTCTGCAAGTCCTGTATCCACCTCTCATTTCTTCTTAGCCCGTTCTCTAGCTACTCTACTGTCATAGTTTTTTTCATAGAACATCACAGATATTTTCCTGTTATCCAAATTCATGTCTCAACCTAATCAGTCATCTTCTGCATGAAAGCTCTTCCAGACCACACTTCATTCCTTCTTTGTACCTCTGAAGTTTTTCCACTTCAGTACCTACTTTCTAAGTTTGGGGGACTAAACCTGAATGTGGCACTTAAGACATAGACAAGTCCTGGATTATTCAGGGACATACTGATGCTGTTTATCCTTTATTCCTTTTATAATAGTCAACCAGCACTCCATTTGTTTGCTTTTACTGCTATTCAGCTGCGCTGGTTTCGGCTGGGGTACACTTGATTTGCCTCACAGCAGCTCCTGTGGCACCGTGTTTCGGATTTGTGCTGAAAACAGCATTGCTCACACGGGGATGCTTCAGCTCTAGCTCAGCAGTGCTCAAACCTAGTCCAGGCCTTTTCTGCTCTCACCCTGCCCTCCCAGCAAGCGGGCTGGGGGTGCACGGGAAGCTGGGAGGGGACACAGCCAGGGCAGCTGACCCCAACTGACCAGAGGGAGAGCCCACACCATTGCAAGAGACGCAAAGGCTGGGTACACGACATACGTGGCTTTTTTAGGAGCAGGACAATCCAAATTTAGTATGGCTACCTAAAAAGATTGCCCAGTTGTTTCGCAATTACGCTGGTTACTAGACCAGAGTCTCTAGAATCAGAGATGGAACTCATAGAAGACATCAAAGTGTTATACTTTACATCTATCTATTTAAATATTGTAGCTATTAGTAGTTTTTGTTACTATACGTATAATGCTCTCACCAAAGAAACTAAGGATATAATTTACAGGTAACAGAGGCTTGCTTTAAACACACAATGAGAACACCATGTGGCATGGGATCAGATATTAGTTTCAAATTCATTTTAGGTCTATGAAATGCAATTAATTCATTAAAATGCAATTATGCAATGCAAATTCAGCGAGAGTAGAATGTTCTTCTTTTTAGTTCATTTCCAGGTTAAATTAAAGATCTTAACCCGTGTATTATGCATATCTTTAGTTCATAAAAACTAAGAATTCTAATTTAAAAAAAAATATAATCTCCTAAAAGCCACTGAAGACATAGACTAATCTCTTTCTGTTGATTTCAGCACAGCTTCTTCTCTTTCACTTTCATTTGTAATAGAGCTAGAAATTGCTCATCAAAGTTTTCCTATGTTCCTAAAAATGCTACTGGGGGTGGGGGAGGTTTAAATGTGTTTGTGTGGAAAAAAAGCACCATAAATTATCAATGGACAAATCTACCAAAGCTTATATTTTTCATGTATACCTTCAGTACATATATATATGTTTAACATATTTAACTCATCAGCATGGTCAAATCTCAGCTATCAGAAAATGCTCATCAATGCACACGCTCAGGTAACCAGTTTCCAGAGACAGACAACTTCTCTTACTCATTCAAACACAACCCGTAGACAGACACGGATCAAAGAGTACATAATTAACTCTGTGCCTGGTGGAGAAAACAATCAGGTCGTGGCCTCTTCCACAATGGTTACAGCCATTGTCCACAAAGCATTACTCACAGATTAACGGCCAAAAAACCCCCCATAGCAACATTGAAATCAAACACTCACCCCAGGCTCCAACAGCACGTTCGCATCAGATACCACGGGAGCTTCTTACTGCTCAGACCAACAAGGCCCGCAAGAACAACTATTAGAAATAGGAAAGTTCAGAGATCTGTGTGCCCACAGGGTTTGCCACATACAGGTTGAGAAGCTCGTGCTTAACTAAGAGCAGGGTGGGCCCCAGCAGCATATTAAAAAGCTACCCTTCATGCAATGCACCTGGAAGAGGCACCAAAGCCTTAACAACCAGCTGGCTCCTCTGAGAGTGTCCACAATAACCCAATCTTTTTCAGCTGGATTCAGTAACTTTTTGGGGTGGAGACAGGACTCTTTTTTCTTTTAATGATGCCAACCATATGTTCCACTTTATTTTTTACCTATGGATACATATTAGTAGTATTAACAATATGACAAATTTCCTTTCTGACGCAAATATAACATCACATGGTCTCATCCTGAATATTTACTTCAATTTCATTAGCAAACAGAGAATCAGATTCTACTTTTTAAAGTAGGATTGTAATAGCATGTTTCAGCATCCTTCTACTGCATAGTTCACTCCAAACAGGCAATCATATCCAATAATCTCCGAAATACTGTTTCAGGCGACAGTTCAAACCAAATACTACTTAACCCCCCCCCCCATTATTTTTAAATTGATGTTTAATTCTGTTGCTACATTCTCTACTTTCAGGTACCTGCATAACCTGTCACTATCAATGGGATCTGAAATTATTAATTATTGTGAAAAGGTTGTTCAGACTGAAACTCACTAAAAGGAACCCAAACTAAATATAAAAAGAGCCATTTCCATGACAACTTCATCCCCAAGTTTTGCTGCTTTGGCTCATTTACAAACCAGAGGTAGTTCCAGTGAATACACAAGTGCTTACTTGGACCTTCATTTAAGTGGGTAAAAACTCCAGAGAAGCGTACAGATTTACCTCTGCTTAATCAGATGTTCGTGTGGCCCTGTGCCTGTTTTCACCTGGGTTTCAGAACTAGGCAGTGACACCTCTTTCAAATGGGATAATAAATCTAAATGGTCATAATAATGTTAAAAAAAAGGTCTTTGTTAGAAGAGACCATAGTAAGAATGTGTCTGTAACTCTATATGTAATACTTAGAAGCTGGCAGTGTTTTGTAATCCAGTTGAAGTTTAAAGAAGGTGCAATGCATTAACAGTCTCCAGATTTACATCAAAAATGAACCCCACGTCCCCCTCCAAAGAATTAAACCAAAACCACAAACACCACCACAGAAATAATAAAAACCAACCAAACAAGCAATGAGGAACAGAAGAAAAAGCAAAGGAAGTTCTGGAATAAAGTACTGAGGAAATGAAAGTAAACCATTATTTTCTTTTTATTAAAAAAAAAAAGCCAACAAAGCAGGAAAAATTCTAACATAACTGTAATTCAGCTTCGGGCTGGCAGTTAAAATCCTATGACCTTCTTTTTTATTTCAGTCATAAGCTTTCATCTCTTGAAGCAACATGGCACAAGCTATGGGTACCAGCTTATTAAAGTTCAAGTCATTGTTAGAGGCAAATACCTACTGAGCACAAGCCGACACCAAGTAAAAGCTCTTTAAATTGTTTACAAAGAGTACCCGTACCTGACATAAAAAAAACCCCAAAAAGCTGGAAATAAAACTGATTCCTAGTTTGTTTTCAAATGTTTCAACTGTCTTTTCTATGAAGCAATTTGTTTCCTAAACTGTTTGAGAAGAGAGGCACTACAGCCACATTCTCTCACATCAATGGAGTTCCACAGTTCCAGGAATGCAGAACTGGCAGTAGAAATTGCCTTTTAGTATCTGAAGTTATTCCAAGCTACAAACAAAGCCGCGGGGACATTTATCCCCCTGTCAATTGTCAATGCATCTGTCCTTCATTTGGGAATAGAAATCCATGAGGTTATGTCTATTGTGGATTCCTTTTATAACAGAAATGTTTAAGAGACATTCTCATGCCATGATGAAATAGTCCTTTGGCTTACAGCATCCATTCTGCATGTCTGTTCTCTTGAAAGGATTCCCCTTTTGTGCCAATAAAATTTCTGCCAAATTTTAACTCTGTAATACCTTGATAATAAGGAGGAAGGTCCTGTACTTTCACCACAAGACAAACTTCAGAGCTCATTTTGAACCTTCCCTACATCCTCATATGTGGTCAACAGGAAGGAATTTAATTTGTGCCTTCTTTGAAGAGTGTTGATGTCTGCAGTTGAGTTTTCATCAGTTGATTTTGAAGCCAGTATCCAAACTATCCTGGGTTTGATGCTCTGGTTTGCATTGCAAAGAAACTGCAGAGCGCGTGTAAATTTAAAGCAGACAACGCGTGCTGGGAAGTGCCTGAAGTGGTGCTGTCAGATGTTCAGTTCACAGAACCAAACTGGTCTGAAGCAAACCCTCCATCAGAATTACTGGGCTGGATGTTGAGTCATTTGCATCAAATATTCTCACCCTGATAATAAGGTGAATGTTAAAAATGAGAATTTTCTAACATTGGTTACATTGAAATTAAGAAAAATTGCTGAACTGCTTCAAGTCAAGCAAGGAACACACTGGTAGTACTCAGAAAAATCAACCTTGACTGTTGGCCTGTAGCTCTGGCAAGCTCTCAAATAAGAACAGAAATTTATCTTTTTTAAAAGTGACTATTATTAAATATATGATGAACCATTTATGAGCTGTAATTCTGTAGCATTTCCAAGTGCTTAATTTTTTAAGTACAAATTACTAGGAGTGCATGCTGAATTTAATCTTATGGTCTTTAGTGTCACAATGCATGAGCAAGTATTACTGAATAATCCAGGTAGTGCTGAATTCAAGATCAGGTACAAATTACTATAAAAGGTGGAATATTTTACAAAATCAGTGGGAATAACGACGGGCTAGGATTCTGACACGAAGATTCCATGAAAGGATTTCTATAGTTTGGGTTCAGAAGTATCAAAGATTTGAATAAAAGGGAAAGTCAGTTCTAAAAGCAACCAAAATCATTTACATCAGAAATTCCTCCACATGGCTTCTGGGTGTTTCCTCCTTTAAAAGTACAAATATCAAGAGAATCATTGGCTTTTCTTAAACCTATTGCCTCCAAAAATGAGAACCATTTAGGAAATCAAGATCTATAACTTAGGGAATATTGTGTACTTTATACTGTCTTGTCATAACAAATATTCTCAGCACATCACATGTTTCAGGATGCAAAATGCAGCAGGAGTAACAGTGTTACTAACCAGAACAGATGTACTTTCTACTTAGACCTGGGTAAGCCAAATACTTAGGCATACACACTTCTAACCTATGTTGAGATTGTCCATGTATATGTGTGTGATGCAGTGGTCTGGCAAAGGTCCGGGATCTGATATTTATCATTCAGGCATGCATTTGTATGGATATATCTCAGGGACACCTAATCTCAAATTATATACATGGTTATATACATATATTTTCATATCTAGCAGAGGAGAGCCATGTGAATGTAAGGTTATAGGTTATTTTAATGGTGAATGTATTTTCAAGTAAGACATCTTCAAACCATTAAAATAGCTTGAATTATTGCATCATTGCCTTCAGCTGGCAAAGAATTCTTTAATGTGAAGTCAAAGATCCCTGTGAAAAAGGCTTTTAAGCAAATCTCTAACTGCCTTTGTCCCACCTGCTGGATATAGTCTGTAGTGTCTGAACACAAGTGAGATTTTTACTTAGTTTGCTATGATGGACACTATGTCTCTCCCGGCCTATTGGATTGATTCTCCTATGACCACAAGGAGGAACAGGGTGCTTCATTTCTCTTCCCTCTGCATCATTTTTAGAATGTATTTTTGAAAAAGCAGAGAGAAATTTTGCTATAATACTTGCTATTTCTATTATTTCTCAGCTCCCCAGTTGCCCGTGCCCATCTGCAGCACTACCAAAGTCCTCCTTATATAATAAGCACACAACTTCCGCAGTGCCTCTTTTCTCAACCAGGGTGGTGCCCCAGGTTCCAAATCCATACAGGAAAACATCAGATCTCCGTGTAGCGACATGATGCTACATGCACAAACCACGCCACAAAGCAGAAGCGATCAGGTTATTTCAGGGCTCCAGCAGACAGTAATATTGAACTGCATTTCCCAGGGCAGCTCCATACTAGAACTGAGCCTATACCTCTGAGGAATATAAGATCTTCCTGTAGAACACCAGTGTCAATCAACCATTCAGCATTAAACGTAAAGTACAAGCAGGAAGATGGAAGTTAACAAAAAGCGACTGAAATACGACACAGTCTTTTCTCTAAATATTTTGTGTAATTGCAAAGTCCATGGACTAGGAGTTAAACCCGTAATTATTGAAACAAAATACAGCCCAGACTATAGAAGACTCATCATGAAGTCTGTGCTTTCAATCGTTTATCTCAATGTAATTACAACATAGTTTTTACATCTTTGATTTTTTTTTTAACAGAAGACAGATTATGTGTTGGTCAATAAAGATACAACTTGAAATGTTTTTAAAAGCCTAAATAAGGAAATACTACTTCCTTGATAATCACGTGAAACATTTTGGCATAACCCCCCCCAGTTTCTGTAGATCGCCTATTTTATTTATTACCGCTGTGTTTTATACATTTGTGCTTTAGTTTATAGCATTTCAAAGACTAAATGATGGTTATCGAGAATGATTGTAAGTTAAAAAACAATAGCAGCTTAGCTAATGCTAGTGTCAAATGACAGATCACTTGAATATGATATAAAAATAATCCTTTTCAGGGATCTGGGGCTTATTCATTTTTCATGTAGAACACTGCAATTTGTCAGTGACCCATAGTCCGGTCAGTGTGCCAGACAGCTAGGAGAAAAATAAGTTATTTTTAAAAGCAAATTGGCTATCTCAGTCTTCCTTCAACAGGGTAGAAAAACAAGGCGCATTTGTTTCTTCTAAAACACAACTTGAGTTTTACATTAAATGGTTAAGGAATATTGTCCTGGCATCTCCTGTTGGAATCAGTGCAATACCATAGAATATGGTTCTGTTCAGTCCTAGTTATTATTTAGTACCAGTAATTTTAATTTTTAGGTAAACAATGAACGAAAGCCACATGATCTTTGACTTCTGTTTTCAACAGTCCATTAAAGGCAAAAGATATATGTGATTTGGATGAATACTTGTGTGTCACAATGAACGACAGTAAATAATCATGATGCAAAATTTGCAAACGGACCACAGGGGTAAAGATCTGCATAAAACCCTCAGCTAATAATTTGATACATCTACCAAACAGCAAAAGCAACTCAGAAATGATTTCTGAAAGTAAATTAATGTGATTTGCCATTGATTACTCTTCTCACAAACTGGCCACAAACTGGAACGCAGGAAGTTCCACCTCAACGTGAAGAAAAGCTGCTTAACTGTGAGGGTGACGGAGCACTGGAACAGGCTGCCCAGAGAGGTGGTGGAGGCTCCTGCTCTGGACACTTTCCAGCCCCACCTGGATCTGTTCCTGTGTGGCCTGCCCTGGGTGACCCTGCTCTGGCAGGGGGGTTGGACTTGATGATCCCCAGAGGTCCCTTCCAACCCCTGCCATTCTGTGATTCTATGATTACAAAATTCTCGATTTGCCCTCTCCCCTATAGATTTCTAAACCAGGTTAACCTCCTTCTGACAAATCTGTGTTCATATTTAAATTATGTAAAGTAATATTTCTAATATATATAAAATTCTAAACTATTATTTTGTAAGTCAGAAGTCATTTAACAGGCTTTAGTCCTGTTATGGCATGACATATACACATCAATATCCTTTCCGTGCGATCTCACAAGATGATCAACGCATTGAACATCACAAAGAGCTGGAAACCACAGAAGAAAGCCAAAGAAGAGAAGCAAAGAATCACACAGACACCGGAGAGCTAGCAAATAGCCAATGCCAATAATAAAAGGTGAAAATGGCAACAGAAGAGAACTCAAAGAACGTTAGGAACAACTTGAAAGTGCCGTGTCATTCTTGGGATTTTTCTACTGCCTCCGGTTACGCCGTGGGTCAAACCTTAGTAGAGTATGGCTTCGCAAAATGGGAAATGAATGAGAAGACATGAAATTTTAAAGGAAAAAAAACAAATATTCTGAATATATCTCTTTGAAGCCGTTTAGTTAAAGAAACATATTAAATGCATCTGGGTAAATTGCAGACTCTGTTCAAAGGATGACACATAAAATATTTCAAAACTTCCAGTTAGATGGAAATAAGGGAAACACACTGTTTTGTCTGGTCGTATCCCCTTGTCAGCAAAATGGGCTCTATCGTGCATAAATTCTGTGCAGGAGATTGGCACGGGAAAGAGAATCCCTCTTCTACAATGGATGCATGCTGAGCGATTGTATACTTACACCATAAATACTCTAAAGACAAAAAAAAAAGAACAAGGTTTCTAGACCACGAAAAAAAAAAAAAAAGAGTTAAATGTATTATAACTCTTCTTTTGAGCTTTAATATTAACTTCAAAAAGCACTTTATGCTCAGGTACTTCAGATTTATCACGAAAACCAGGAATCTCTCCACAAAATCAACTTCTCCAAATAATAACAGCGGTGACTGCTGTTTGCCTACGACAGCTACGGTCCCTATCGCTCTGCCCCTCCTCAGTGTATTCCAGAGGAACCCTGATTCATTCGCAGCTAATTCCTGAAATGTCACTCCAGCTTTATGACAGCCTGCAGCATCACTGGAATAGCAATATTTTTGCAAAAGCCTCTAACATGCAAATAATTAACCATTAATGGAAATATGGAAAAGAGACTTAAAAATTGCATATTCCAGCCATAAACCACCATACATCCCATTAGTACGATTCACCTTTCTTTCTTCTTATGGAAGTATATTGAAAAAACCAACTGACCAAAGAACTAATGTCTCATCTCTGACATTACAACTGCGTGGGTAACATTCTGTGAGGTGCCACCTTTCCAATGTTTAAAGCTGCAATGTAAAATGGTTAGAGGGGATGGAGACACGACGCGTACGTCTCAACGTACAGGTCAAAGAACTCTGGGTAATGATCTCCCACTGATAAAACTGATTATTAAGGTGATAAAGCTCCAGAGAATTTTAGAGGATTGCAGCACAGATCGCATGGAAAAGTGAATCCCAAGAAGAGGGACGGTCTGGCTGGCTGACACTTGTAATTGTAACTTGGGAAAATAACAAATCCGTCTGCCTAACAGTTTCCTGCGCTTCTCTCTGCACTCAGCCTCTCCTGCTGCCCTTTACTAAGTAGCTCATTCTCGAATCCTGGCAATACGTTCACAGGTGAGCTGGTTGGCTCAGCAACTCCCAGGAGGCGAGGGGAGCACAGGTAACTCATAAGCAAGGTTATTTTTCCAAGGACTTTGAATGTATTTCTACCTGTAAGCCAAAACGGAAGTGATGAAAATAGAACCTAGGACACAAATTAATTTGTTTCCCTTAAAATTTTTATTTTCCCTTCTAGAGGTCATTTCATGACTACATAACTAATGAGAAAAGATATATTCCTTGAGTCATCTGGGATCTGCCACAGCACATCTGACCAAAGGTGTAGCTACTGAACTGTGACAGTCCAGACAGATGAGGAGCTGCAGCTGCAGCTCATATCATCATATCAAAGCTTGTGTGGCAGTTCATATTTGCCAATATATCTTTCAGGCTAAAAAGATGTGATTTCCTCCCTGGTGATTTCACAAGTAACTTTCATCAATAGTTTGTTGTAAATTTGGCATGGCAAGGGTTTGCAAGAACATACTTGACAAGACGCACGGTTTTCTTTTATGAGACAATATATGTTTTAGTCTTCTCTGGATGGTAATATGAACCCTAAGTAAGTATTTCTGAGTTTATTCCTCCAGGACTCCAGGAAGAATAAAAAGCAAAAGAGGGCACGCTTCTCTGACTTGCTAATGTACACACCTATGATACTGTGCTCCCTTCGGCTGGCTTTGAGTACTTTGCCTCTTAAAAATACATGCATTTAAAATGAAACAAAACACAGCAAGGCTAGAACTTCCCATTCTGCTGTGTCATATAAATATTCAATTAAATGCTGCAATGGAGATGTGACACTATCTTTCATCTGCAGCATTCCCAACATTTGTAACTTGAGTCTCATTTCAGTCTATTTTATATAAAAAGAGCAGTAGTTTAAAATTGTTACTCAAAGTTAATTACTCCCTTTAAAAGAGAGACTCCTTCTACTCCGCATCTCTATTCAGATTCAACCACCACCACACATTTTCTTCTATTTTTCTGCTGCATTTTCTCATCTGCTTTAATACAGTTCCTTCAAGATGTTGAAGCAGTAATGTCTTCTTTTAATTCTACTTAGTATTTGTGTGTGTGTGTGTACTATGGCAGTTGTCTTATCCTGTTTGAAAGCGTTGAAAGCTTTTCAAAGACAGAAGCACTGCACTACCTGCAGAAGCTTACCACATTCTGGGGCTGAGGAGGAGGAGGCAAGGATGGTGGATTCAAAATCACCCTGTGCTCTCAGGCCTCAAGATTTCCTATCTAGCCAATGTCAGCAGAGGAGTCCTCGCAGATTCCAGCAGCCACGGGGGGCTGTGCTGAGGGCGGGGGGAGATGCTGTTCAGTCAACACTCAGTTCTCACCAAATTTCCCCTTGTCCTCTTTACACTAAAATCTTAGCAAAACAGAAAAGTCTGCTTATGCTTACCAGGCAGGTTTCATCCAAATTTTACAGTTATAATTAAAAGCTACACTTTGATTAAGGAAATTATGAATTACAATAAAGTGCAAGGAACATGCAAAATGAATAATTAACATTGTATAGACTTCAGCATCATAATTAAGATTAAATACTACATATATTCAAACTGGATTAGCACTTCCACTGAAAGCTGTTACATGCTCAGTAGGAGAGTCTATGCATTCACAAAATAATGTTTTATGAGGAGTATTCTAGCAACATTAAGCATAAGGTTGTCATATATAAAATGATTAACGTGTTATATAAAAGAAGCTGTAATTCCAGTAAATGAAGTCATTTCATTTCCCTGCTGCTTCTACCTTTAGGAATATACAGTAAATGAAAAGTGGCTCAATGTGAAGTCTAGTTAAATAGAATATGAGTCCTCTTGTTTGCAGTTAATGAGACTTGGAAACCTGCATTTAAAATAATGTTGTGATTTTAAATCGCCAGTTTCATTCAGATTTGCATGCGGCACGTACGTACTTGTTCTGTTAACGCTTCCACGTTCTTAGCTACGTAGGACAGGATGTCATCATGTTTTCCTGATCTTTGTTTGCAACGTAGCCACCACTTAACAGCTACTTCTCAATGCATCTCAATTGATCTCAGTCCTCCAAGAGCACACATGTGGTTTCCCTGAGCTACAAGAACAACACTGCTTGAATTTAAGCACGTGCTTAAGCAGATGTTGTTGAAAGCCAGGAAGTATCTCTATTGCTTATGAGATTATTACTGTTCACCTTCAAGGACTTGTGTCTTTATAACAGGGGGACTGCTTAAGAGAACCTGCAATAATGGAAAGAAGGTGAAGTATTAATCTGCAAAAATGCTCAAACGCAACAGCATCGAGAAAAGTGAGTCTTTGGCCACTGATTAGGCAGTCATTTTGTCAAGGCTGAGTATGTACAGATTGCTGGGGTATTACTCTCGGCAGTAAAATGTCCGTCCGCAGAAGGGGTGTTGACAAGTTGCCATATGCTCCAAGCTGACAGATCAAAGGAGAAATGGACCGTAATTTTCTCCTCAAGAGAACAGAAGATGGCAAGGTTAAATCAGGCCTGCAGAGAGGAGTGACAGAAAAGTCCAGTGTAGATACAGCAATATATGTATGGGGTTTGCTATTTCAAATCTGCTTCATCTAAAGAAGGAGATGCTCTTCAGGGACACTCCCATTTCAAACCAAGAAACCCAAGTCAAACATTGTGTGAAAAAGATTATGCATTACGCTCCGTGCCGTTACCGCTTGACTGAAGTGATTTTGGTTGTCAAGTCACAAAAAGAGAGCTAACTCACTTTACATCACAACTTACTAAGGTATTTGACAGACTTTGCCCACACGCCGCTGTTAGACCAACGGGTTGTATGGCTGGGTGCAGGCTCTTCAGAGAGAGATTGGGCAGCCCAAGACTGCAGCCCAGGGTGCAGCACACGAGTGACTCTTCAGACAAAAGCTGCAGGCACTCTCCTATTCTTGGTGTTCCACATGAGGAGGGCTGCTGGGATCCTTGCCGGGCCCCTGCCCAAACAGACAATTAGCGTTGCTGTCAGCGACAACAGCCACGCTGCTTTACTTAACCTCACTGGGCCTGACCAAACCCCAGCTTTTCTGTGCTGCTCCTGGCATGGTAACGAACTCTTTCCAGCCTTTACCCGCTTAGATTTTCTTTGGGAAATCACAGGTGTAGCCTCTGCTCTGTGAAATGTTCATACAGATAAATCTAGATCAACATTATAGACTTCATGATTTAGAGAAATCTTCATAAACAACAGGCAAGCCTAGAATAAAAGAAAATTACAAAGTGCAGCCCGTGTCTTGGGGATCAACCACTAGGAAATCTCATGGTGGCTCATTTTACAAGATATCCAGCTTTCCTGGAGCTAAGGAGTACCTTATCAGCTAGGACAAAAAGCGTAGCGTACGCCAAAGGGCTTGGTAAATTGTTATCATTTTTGTCCACTGAGAATCCTCCATGAGGCCAAAGGTGCACAGAAAGGGTTCGGACAACTGCGCAGATCCCTTCCTAGGGAAGAGCCCATCCCAGAGTTGTCAGGGAGGCCGGTAACAGTGCCGAGCATGTTCTGCCGTGGCCGTCCTACCTCCTGGGGACAGCATCAGGTTTCAAAGGGCAAAAATGAAGTGACAGATTGTCTCTCCCCTTTAAAATTATAAAATTCATCTGACCACTCACACATCCCAAACTTTCAGTCATTCTCGTCCTTAACCGAACGAAGTCCACTATTCACCCGCTAACTTTGCTAGGCAAAAAGCATGTTTTAATAAACACAGTTACATACCTTCAGGGTACTCGATCTCTTACAAGAGTCTCGGGATGCTGAAAAGTCCTGCTCAAATCACAATATTCCTAAAATTTTAACCATATTTTACCGTCAAATCATTTTAAATACTGGAGAGCAGCAGGCTACAAGGAAAACGGTATCCAGTGACCCCTGATATAACCAACACTGCATTTATGAGCAGAACGGAAGCTGGGAAGACCGGAATTTAGGATTTATAGCAGCAGGGGTGGTGAGATAGTCCACTTAAGCAATAACCACACGAATGGGGTTTGGTTTTCTAACCTGTATCGTAATTTTACATAGTTATTTCAGAGATGTTGAAGGAAACTTCAAAGAGACTTTTCAAAGCACAAGAAAAGATTCTGATTTGTAGCAAGTCTAAAAAGAAGCATCGGATCCAAGACTATTCTTGATCAGGCAAATTCACTGATCAGCTCCTGACAGAGAAAGTAATCACAAATAATAGGTTCATCCAGCAGCGTTAATGAGTGTTAGGATTATGTCTGCAATATATCTTACTTTGCAAAGAAAAAAATGTGAAACGTCTCAAAACTCAGAATTACAAGCACGGTGCCTTTTTGGAAGTTATTACAGCATTTCTCAGGCTGGTGAATAGTTCAACAACAAATCTACCTCAGGCAGTGTTACTGAGCTACAGCAACAATGAAGGACACAGACAAGTCTATGAAAAATGCAATTCCTGCTGCTTCTTGCAAAGGTTCTTGAGTGTTTTTCATACACTTTCCTGCAGTTTCAGAAAGCAGAGGGAAACAAATTACATGGGATATAGGAAAATAAGTAGTAAAACCGAGAAGGGCAGATTGAGAAAATCTTCAACTTGGAATGAATAATTTTTGTTTTATTTTGAAATGCAGAATTTGTATGCAAAAATTCTTTACGGATTTACAAATACGTTCAGATCTCAAGCTGAATGTCAGAGACAACTACATAGCTATAAATTACTTTCATAGTGATACAATTCCAACCGCTACTGCTACGTAGCATTAAAAGCCTTATCACTTAGGATGCCATAAGCATTTGATAGCATTATAAATGGTGATATTAACACAGCTGAGTGTCAATAGTAGTAATTCAAAGTTTCCTGTTACATGTTTAACTTCAGAACTGATGTGAATGCGAATGGGGATCTCCACACAGAATAGTTTTCATATTACAATTTTAAATACTTTTGGAGTCAAATAAGCTCTCTTAAATGGAAATACTTTAGGTGGAATTTGCCTTCATTAAATTATTTTATGCTGAAAATGGTAGCAAGGTATAAAAGTTTCCTTTTTTTTTCCTAGTAAGGCGAATGGTATTGATCCATAAATCACAAGCAAACACAAAATCCTGAAGAACACAAGAAAACTATCATCATTTTTCTTTGTAAGGGCAGGAAATCATGTAGAAAAAGCACAGAAATGAATGTGACATATTTACATGAATTTAATAAAAGTAGACTCTCACTGGCCCTGCTGAAGAACCCTTCAGTAAGCCTTTTAAGGCTACCTCTGGTCTTGAATTCAGAGACCTTGGCAGGTAAAACAAGTTGGGTTCATATTTCTAGTGGAATCAATCCCCTCTATCGCTGTGCTTCCCTACACAGAGACACCGCAATAGCCTTTCTCCAGGGAAAAGTCAGGGTCAGACAGAAAGTAATTTGTTTTTCATGAAAATTTTACCTTTTTAATGAAAAGAACATTTTCCCTGGAGCATTCCTGGCTTATCTGGTAAACTGTGGCGTTCCCATTGCACGGTGCGTGCATTTCAGCGTGCCACCACAGCATTGCCACTGCAGGCTGATAGCATTCAACATCCACATTCAAAGTATTTGTCTGCAAAAAACCTAGAAAGGCTGTCTTCTGCTAAGTGACATTAACAAGGTATTTTGAGGTTGTCACATTTACTATTTTGTTAGCATAACCCAGAAATAATGTTCAAAAAAAGATGGCTTGAGGTAAAAAGTGCTACTGTCATATTGCTTAAAGGTTATTAGATTAGAAGTTTCAATGAACTTGAAGCTAGCTAGGTAGTGATCGTACCCAGAATGGAATCATGCAGACCAAGGCACGATCTGTCTGAGCTGCTTTCCTCTTGGCCTCTGATATTGTGCCACTCACTTGGGACTAATGCTTTTGGTACCAAAATGGGCCGGTGTGTTTACATTTAAGGTCTCCTCGGCTTACCTTTAAAGAAGGGATATACTGGCCTACCAAAAATGAAAGGACAGAAATGCTCTCACAGTAGACAGCCAAAGTTCTGCCCTGCCTTTTAATTAAGGCCTCAACCAAGCTGGAATAACTAGTGATTACTACACTGTCACCGTAGCAGTAGTAAATTGGAGCTGTAAAGCCCAGTTGGGCACTTGGGTGTATTCCCAGGCAAACTACGTGATTTGAAATGACCTCTCTGACTACTGAAGTGTTGATTATTTTGTTCTGGTGGATTGGCTACTCACATCAAATTAGATTAGTAGCACATTATAGGCACAATGTGTCAGTTTACACTAGCCAAGAATTTGGCCCCATTTAATTTTTCTCTTTCGCATATTCTCACCAAATGAGAAGCATTCTTTTGAAAATGGCTTTCGAGTCTGATGCATGTTGTATTGTTTAAATCTGCTTCGGCATGGAAAGAATGGAAGAGAGTAAATATGATATTATTTTTTCAAAGTATGTGGAATTTTAGAAAAGAGGAATTTAGGAAAATACAGCAAATCATCTCTGGTAGGTTGGCAGGAATGCTTAAAGAGAACGGAATCAGCAGCTGCGTGGATATACAATAGAATGGGGAAGAGTAAGCACCCTTGCAGGGGTAGTGATACTCCACGCAACTGAGATGAATTTTCAAACATATCACCAACAGGGAAAGAGGTTTTATTACCATCTTCTATAAAGTACTCTTGAAATTAATGCCATGCTGTACAAAATAAAGCCATTGCATAATACTTTTTTTTAAGCAAAGAAAAGATCTGAAATGATATTTAGGTAATCAATGGCCTGTTTTTACAGCCCAAACGCTGCTGAGGACTGTGCTGCTCAACATATTCATGAGTGACCTGGGGAAGGGATGAAGTTTTCTAATCATAGAATCATAGAATGGTAAGGGCTGGAAGGGACCTGGAAAGATCATCTAGTCCAACCCCCCTGCCAGAGCAGGAGCACCAAGTTTTCTAATGGTACAAAGTAATTAATTTTAGTGAAGGTGAAAGATCGGGGGACTTACGTAATGATATTTAGTGTCTCAGTGAAAAAAAGGCAGAGGAAAATCAGTGTTGATATATACAAAATAACGCTTATAGGGAGAAACAACTGTAATTTAATATATATAAAAAATGGGATGTAAACTACTACCACTCAAGGCACACTTGAAGTTTCAGTAGATATTTCAGTGACAATATTTGCCTAATGTTCAGTAGGAATAAAAAGTACCTAGAAAGCTACATTTTTCTGTTCCCCTGGAAGTGGATAGCTGTCAGCAGAAAAGAAAAGACACCGTGAGGATATCTGCCTACAGGAATATCAGCCCATCTCTGGGAATATTTACCCAAATTAAAAATGAATCTCTGAATGTAAAAGCTCTGGGTAATTTGCACCAGGGGCTTCATTCCAGACATGGATTTAGGAGCACCGAAACATGTGGATGGAAGGGGCCCATCCATCAGAAGTTTTAGCCAGCTAGGAGAAGGTTATTTGTCCAGAATAAGCCACAGACTCTCATCCCATATACCCCAAGGCACGGCACATGCAGTGTTCTTTAACAAATTTACGACCTTATGGCAAAAACATAAGAATCTAAAAATTATGCATGCGGTAAAGAAAAAATGTGACACGAAAGACATTACTACCACTGCTTGTCCCTACAACAGTAGAGAATTTCTTCAGGGGAAAACAAGCAGATTATCCAGGTAAGAGCTCCCCAGCTACAGAAACAGGCAGATTTCTTTCTTTCCTACCTATCCCAAACCCGATGACTACGATTTGACAGTTTCTGGGAAACCAGTCTAGTGACCATTTTAATCCTGAGCAAAGCAGGGTACATGAATTAATCACATATTAGATTTCTTAATATCTCTAGGCATGTTAGTGCCTCTCTTCAGTATCTCTTTCTAGCCATGTTAAGTCTCCAAGCTGAACCCTTCAAGCACGGATTTAATTAATGTCAATATAAATTCAGTACCTGTAAAAATCAACAAATGGCAACTAAGAGTCTTAGCAGCCCCCTCTGGAGGATATCAGCAAATTGAACACCGGCACAGAAAGGTCAGAAGTTTTAATTTTTAATTCATTACTCTCCTAGTTCTGCCATATTACACAGTCTCCTTCATACTCCACCTTATCTGGAAATGTTGCAGTACTCCCCTTTTGGCTAGAGCTTAGATGGCTTTTTCTGCTTTCAAACCTATGCTTATTATTGACATATCTGAATAGATATGATGTTGTCCTACTAATAAAATGCATTTAATCTTATCTCATCATCATCAAGCATAGATCTGATGAATATCCAATGCCGCCCTCAGGAAATTTTAAGTTTAAAATGCACTCCAACAATTTCCCTTTTCAAAAAAAAATGCATTGGCTAAAAAGCTTAGAAACCCCATATGTCTTCTGGAAACTAAGTACAGCTTGGTACACTTCATTGTGGCGACACAAGTTGGCTCTGGTGCTTTAATCAACCCTGACAGCCACTTGTTGAAACGCTTGTGTCCAGAGTCTCCATAACCCCACTGCCAACCAGTTCCATCAAGAACTGTACTCAGAAGAAATTTGTATAAGGTGGCATCTTTTCGGCCCGTCGGACACATAGATCAATCTGCCTTATGATTAAGATTTTTGCCTAATCATGTTAAAGAGCATTAAATTTTAATTACTTGCAAATTAGATGAGAGTTCAGAAAAGCAAAATCTCTACTGACAAGAGAGAGCTGTTTCCAGTCTGCTCCTGCCATTGCTGCCCATGTTCCTAGCTTTAACAATACTCTGTACACTTATTTGTGGCCTTATCATCTGACAGATCTCAACACTGACAGCAAAGCAAGACTCTTTCTTTAGCTGGGGTGAATATAAGGTGACATGGAACAACTGGATGCCTAAATCAAGACTTTCTTTTGACATGTCTGGAAACTAATACACTTATTTACACCTAGTAGGCCCATAATCAATGAGTAAATATATAGATTAATATGAAACCATCTCACAGAGTTTGGCTATGCGGAAAGCTCAGCGACATATTTCCAATTCAAGTAGTATTTACAGCTCATGCAGATGCATCTAAGCTAGTTATAAATGAGCTTAGCAAGGGTTGATGCAGATGTATAGCTACAAACAACTCAGAGGAGACTTGCTGCCTGATTATTTGTGTAGGCTTCTGGATGGTTTTGAAAAACTGTGCTAATCCATAGGCCACTGAAGCTACTCTTGTTTGTATCTGAGGTACTTACTTAGAGCCTGTTTGTGTAGTTCAGGAACTTCAGCGTGTACGTGCTCAGTGTGATAGCTGCTGAAACTCGATCATATTCTGATCACAGAATGGCAGGGGTGGGAAGGGACCTCTAAAGATCATCTAGTCCAACCGCCCTGCCAGAGCAGGACTGCCCAGAGGAGATCGCACAGGAACAAGTCCAGGTGGCTTTGGAAAGTCTCCTGAGATGGAGATTCCACCACCTCTCTGGGCAGCCTGTTCCAGGCTCTGTTACCCTCACAAAGAAGAAGTAATTCCTCATGTTGACACTGAACCCTTGTTTTCCAGTATATGGCATTGCCCCTAGTCCTGCAACTGGCCACCACTGAGAAGAGCCTGGGCCCATCTTCCTGACACCCACCCTTTAGGTATTTATAAAAATTGCTAAGGTCCCTCCTCAGCCTCCTCTTCTCCAAGCTAAACAGACCCAGCTCTCTCAGCCTTTCCTCATATGGTAGGTGCTCCAGATCCTTAATGATCTCAGCGGCCCTGCGCCGGACTCTCGCCAGTAGCTCCTTGTCCTTCTTGAAGTAGAGAGCCCAGAACTGAACACAGTACTCCAGGTGAGGCCTCACCAGCACAGAGTAGAGGGAGAGTAGAGGAGAACCTTCCTAGACCTTCTGGCCACACTATTCCTAATGCAACCCAGGATGCCATTGGCCCTCTTGGCCACGAGGGCACAATGTTGGCTCATGGTCATCCTATTGTCCAGTAGGATTCCCAGGTCCTTTTCCTCAGAGCTGCCCTCCAACAGCTCAGCCCCCAACCTGTATTGATACATGGGGTTGTTCTTCCTCAGATGCAGCACTTGACACTTGCCCTTATTGAGCATCGTTAGATTTCTCCCCACCCAGCTCTCCAGCCTGTCTAGGTCTCAGCACCCTTTGGTGTGTCAGCCACTCCTCCCAGTTTTGTATCATCAGCAAGCTGGCTGAGAGTACCTTCTATCCCTTCGTCCAGGTCACTGATGAATCTATGGAATAGGGCTGGGCCCAGTTCTGTCCCCTGGGGGATGCTACAAGCCACAGGCCTCCATCCTGTTCCAGTGCTCCGACCCACTCAAAGGAGTATTTATGTTTTAATGGAACTTCCCGTGTTCCAGCTTGTGCCCATTGCCCCTTGTTCTGTCACCAGGCACCACTGAAAAGAGTCTGGCCCCATCCTCTTGACCTCCACCCTTTAGATATTGCTAAGCACTGATAAGATCCCCTCTTAGTCTTCTTTTCTCCAGGCTAAACAGCCCCTGCTCTCTCAGCCTTTCCTTGTCAGTGAGATGTTCCAGTCCTCTCATCATCTTTGTAGCCTCCGCCATACTCTCCAGTAGCTCCCTGTCTGAACTCAGGAGCCTGGAAGTGGGGACACTACTCCAGATGTGGCCTCACTAGGGCAGAGTAGAGGGGAAGGAGAACCTCCCTCGACCTGCTGTGACACATTTTATTGCACCCCAGCATACTATTGGCCTTCCTGGCCACAAGGGCACATTGCATGGGGTTATTCCTCTACAAGTAACTTAAGCAAAGTAACTCTGGTAGAAATAAATCTGCTATCACAGACTGAGACAACTGGGGGAAGACCTTAGAGATGCAAACCGCATCGAGTCATGAAAAAAAAAAGAATAAAAAGTTCTTTTCTCCAAGTAATTCACAGCCTAGGATTAGATGCAAGAGCTGTACGAAATCAAATCAAGGAGGACCGTGGTACGACAGAAAGCTGGACAGCTTCGGTTATATTGAGGGCACTTATTGTCATGATTTTTCTAATTTCTGACTTCATATCCCTGCTTGAGCAATTAAGAGACCTCTGTAACATAAAAGCATTAAGGCATGAAGCCTGCAATCTATTTGTGTGCTCCCTTCTGAAGTTCACTAGCCATTTAATCTTGCTAAAAGTAGAACTGGACTCTTACAGCACGCACTCTGCTCATCGCTTCCTACGGCTGCACAATTTCAGCCACCCTCGTATCTCTTCACTACATTTTGTGATTACAGCTCAGCTCTTCAGTAAACCAATCAGAAGACCAAAACTCAAAAGAAAACAAAGCAAACACCTGGCAAAGAAATAAAACTACAGACATATTAGAAAATTATCTTTCACCATAAGACACGCAGAGCAGAAGATTTCTTAGACTTCTTCTCAGCCCGCTAGCATATTCTTCACTGCTTGAATATACTCTGCCAATGCGTCAGCTTTGGAAAATAAATATTCTTTGGATTTTGTCGCATTCAAAACATCATTATAGCAAGTACGTCAGGTAATTAATGTCACTTTCACTGTTAAGGTTAAGTCAGCTTAGTTAGAAAGCTAATGTAATTCACCTTGAAGATTATGATTCACTGCTAATATTATTCTCAAATTAAAAGTTCACGTAAGTTAGCATCAGCGAGCTCTTTCTCCTTGTAGTTCACATTGTCCTGAAGTGTTCCCCTGGGTCCTTTTGCTTGGGAAACCATTGATATCATTCTTACTTTTATTTCTCAATAAACCAGCATGGCTGGAAATAGGTTAAAAGAATAAAGAAATCACAATGCAAGCAGGCAATTGAAGATTCCAGGATTACATTAACAAAGACCTGAGAAGAAAATATCAAGCTGGTACTGTAAACATGGAGTGCTGTAACAAACAGTTACAAATATTGTATGTCTGCATTCAAGTAAGGGCAGCTATTTATAACAGGTGCTCGTTTGCTACGAACAACAGAAAATCCCATTTGTAAAATCTACACTGTAATTTACTGGAAAGTTTTAGCCTGTGATTAATTAGGCTGTACCTAAGGGCACTCAGGAAGACAAAAATAAAATGTTGAAAAGACCTGTTAGGAGTGCTTCCAGAAAGACTATATACACCAGGTGTCTGGCTCCATCTAAATATTTAAAAGATGACGAATGTTTAGAACAAATGTTTAGTCCAGACCTCATGTCTTCAGGTACCGGGTTCAAAATGATGACTTGTTTCCAATGCCAGTAGAGAATCAGAGAAAACAGCCACTCCACATTTTCAAAAGGTGGAAAGATTTTATACCTATCTGCTGCAACAGTCGCACACGTGGGCCACTGAACTTAGTCAGGAGACGTGAGCAATCCCCGATAACAGAAAGACTAGAAATCGCAGTGGGACTGTATTAGCTGAAGGTTTATGCTAAAGAAGTCTAATCACCAGATGACATCACAGAGGTAATAATAGACCTTTGGACCTAGTCTAACTTTATCGTAGTCAGGGGCTGAAGCAAGTTACATTTTACTCATCATATAACTACATTTAGTACAAGACACAACTGAGTGAGAAATCAGCCACTTGTTAACTGTGGCATCTTGTATAGCAGGGAGCATGAACTCCATTCACCCTTCTGCAGCGGGGAAGCGCTGCTCTGAGGAAGCCAGTGCTGCTGGTGCTTGGCAGAACTGGGCATGCTGGGGCACTGCCGAAATCAAAGTGCCCCTGGAGATGAGTTACAGCTTCTGGGATGAAGGCACAGCGCTGAGATGCTTTGTTGAGTTGTGGCCCTCTTTGAAAATTCTCATGAGGAGACGGCCCGTGGTTCCTGGAGTGGGAATCAGGTCTTCACCTACTCTACAAAAGGCAGTTACCACTGGGTCGCACAGAGGTGTTAAGACACTGGCATTATGGCTGCTGGCTGCCTGCACTGTGACAGCTGGGGAGGGGGACAGTGGCGGTTGGGAGAATCCAAAAGCTGTCACTGGCACAGCGATTATGCATCAGAGACAGAGTAAGTCAGCTCGGCAGGTTACTGTCATGACTTCTACCAAGTGGGCTTGTTACTGAAGAGTATCTCATTTCAAATGTTTACAGTGATAGAATTCCTGTTTGCATTTCAGCTCATCAATGAAACTAAATCTTATTTATATGATTTAATAATTAGATGCATTTAATTATTAATGTAAATATAATACCAGGAAAATCTAAATAATTAATGATATACTTATAAATAATTTCTGTTAGCGAAATAGATTGAGAAAATGATTTGTTCTTAACATTAGACTTATAAATATTTAAAAACAAGTCCCAACAACGTAGTTTACAGACACTAAAAACACTAATGTTCCTAAGCCATTTACACAGTGCATAATACAGCTATTAAATTTGAAGATAGAAACAACTAATGATTTGCCTGGCCATAAGCTTTGATTTACAGCCCGGTAGTTGGAAATAATTTTAAATATGACTTTCCACATTGCTGAGTGTTTTATAAATAAGATGTAATTGATTTCTAAAAAATCTTTTTCTTGAACCTGAGCATTTGAACACAGATGAACCAGGCAATGCCTGAAGTCATAGCAACTGATTTTGAGGCTTTGTTTGGTAGCCGATGACACGCGACCGAACCCGGAGCTGGATCTTTATGTTTAGCTATGCTATGATTAATGTCATGTAAATTGGGGGAAAACATGACTTTCTGCTCTATGATAATCTCCAACCACCCGGGGTAAATGTCACCAGCATAAATTATTACAGCCTTGGGACAGCTCTGATTTACTCTTACTTGTAATGGCTACGAAGCCCATTCTGACAGCCACCATCGTTCATATCCACTGATGCATTTGGGTCGCTGACTTTATATTGACTTATATGGAAAAATAAATCGGAACCTATGTTGGAGTAGAGAGCACAAACTGTTGTTGGAGCCCTTTGGATCAGGACCCACCAGTGTGTTCTAACAACTACAAAGCAATGTGAAGCAGATGTACTGCAGCAAACCAGTGGTGGTCTTTCTGCATCTTTAGGGTTTCATGACTGAAATACATTCTTTTAGAGAAGAAATTTATATTTTACCTTAGAAAAGTAATCCTTTCAAGAGAGTTTTCCAACAGCCTATATATTTTAACTCCTAGATTTGGCAGGTTACTTGAAAACACTACAGGAAACTAATATTTTCTAGTCAATTCTGCACTTCTGGAATGATTTTTACATGATGCAGTCAAAATTCTATACAATTCTATTGGTTACATCTCTTTTATTTCTACAGGGCACTATCATAATAGATGAGATTGTTTTAAAATCATCGGGTGGTAAACCAAAATATCACACTGATGTCTTAGAATTATTGATGATCATGAAGAACATGATCATCATGTTGGTCTCATTGGTCAACTAATCAATTAGAAAACCATTTTTATTACAATTCCCATCATTCTATTGACATAGCTGTCCTTGATGGTGCCTGGCAGGAACTTCACCCTAAGGAAATTTTCTGGGATTCCACATGAGTCCATTCACTTAACAGTCAAAACCATTACAGGTTATTTCCATACGTGCCCAGTTGTTCAAAGAGATTTCACTCAACGTTTCACAAAGAGGAAAGTGATCCACATTGTAATTCTTCAAGATTAAGTGCTAATGTTTTCTATTTACTTAGGTATTATTTTGACACAAGAAGGGCGTTAACAATTTTAATCCCTCAATTTTTCTGCTCCTTTGCCATGGTAGCGTGTGACGTGACAACACCACCCACTTGATGCTGGCAGCTGCAGCCCTTGCATCACTTTTGAGGGCTGTGTGCCACACCAGTGCTAAAAGATTGGCTCCTTGTCTGAGCATGTAAAGGCCCCTGGCGTGGGAGATGCCTGGACAAATAAGGTGTGTACCTGTTAAACATGGTAAATATTCTTGTCCTATGGCTTTGTAGAAGGGAAGGAGTCTGGCTTAGTCACACTGGGAGTGTATTTGTTGGTGTTACTTTCTATGCAGTAATGATTCAGCCGCTGATCACTGGATTGACACTGTGCCAGGCAGAGCAAGGAGAGGCCCAAATTCAAGTGTTAGATGAAACATCACGTGCTTACTTCTTAGTGGAAAACCTAATATATCTGGGGATGATACCAAGTTACGCTGTATTGCAATCATATTCAAGTGCATTTAAAACAAAAATAATAGTATTTTTAGGTTGTAAACTTTTGTGAAGTGAATGAGTATAAGATAACATGATATTTTTTGGTGAGAATACATTCAATGAGTATCTGTGGCAGAATTTTGTATAGCTGGATTTATGTATTGTAGCCAGATGCCCTCAGCAGATGCACTAATGCCACCACTTCTTCAAGTAGCAGCATAGAACAGACCACCTGAAATAGTTGTGCCTTAGCTGCTCTCTTTGGAAAAAAAAAAAAACACTAAACCAGAAAACCAAACCAAACCAAACCAACCAAAACACACACATACTCAAAAAAACCAAACACAAACACCCCTCCCCCCCAGAAAAAAAACCCAAACCCAAACTTTTCCTATTTGACTCTTTGACCCTCCCTCAACAGTCACCATGACCAGATGAGGACTAAGACATTCATGATAAAAAATGAGGTTCACTATATTTACAGGTTTTAAATGCATCTGATTTATCCAGCAATACATGCACAGTATTTTGGCACACTATTTACTCAATACATTATAATAGTCTAAGACCATTAGGCAAGTGCTTATTGAAGGACTTATTTATCTTTACAAAACGTAATAGCTCTCATAAAGCTCTGAGAGACTTTTTTTCCTCCTCCTTTAACTCCTTTTTCACTCCTTGGTCAGTGACCTGGGGCAAATATGAACTTTCCTGTGAGAGTGACAGAGCCTGGCCCAGGCTGCCCAGAGAGGTGGTGGAGGCTCCTGCTCTGGAGACTTTCCAGCCCCACCTGGATCTGTTCCTGTGTGGGCTGCCCTGGGTGACCCTGCTCTGGGAGGGGGGTTGGACTCCATGATGTCCAGAGGTCCCTTCCAAGCCCTGCCATTCTATGATTCACCCAAGCCAATATAATCTATCATGTTAAGCTAAGTACTATGAAGCAAAAACGTTGTGAAAGACTATCAACATATAAGAAAAGAAGCCTATAACAACAAACCCAGCATCTTTAAACAACAGTCATTGTTCCACTTTTTCTTGCTCTGAAAACAGATGTTCATCTATTCCAATGTACACATAGAAAAATCTCCATTAATTTCTCATTTTCTTCTCCTCTCTTAACCATTCTCAGTTCTACTTTGTTATTAAGCAGTAGAATATTCAGAAATGTGCCTTAGATTCTGATATAGTTTCTTCATAGGAGAGAAATGCTTTCTGCGTAGTTCAGAAGCAGTGCTTTAGGAGCCAGCGCGCTGCTGCGGAAGGGCTCTGTAACAACGAGCCCCTTCCCTTCGCAGATTCGCACCGGGGCGGTAGAAGCACTTGATTTTGTTTCTCTTTTCTTTCTCCTTTCTTCTCCTGGTCTGGGTGTCATCATCTACAGGACTCCATCATCCTCAGGTTGTCCTCCCACCCTACCTCAATTCCCATTCCTCCTTAATTCAACAACCCTGTCAAAGACTTGAGGGGAACAGTCAAGAGCTATGCTGCATAAATACACAGAGAAACAGATCTTTGCTTCTTTGAGAACCACACAAGTATTTCAGTGACAGGAAGGAAAATGCTTCAGGATATATCCAGAAAACTTGGACAACAGTGACAGACAATACAAACCTTGTTGTCTTGGTTAATATTGTCCTCTCGCCCTCACCTAACTGAATCTTCCTCACTGTTTTGTAAGTACTGCACAAGTAACAAACTCTTGCGGAACCTCTTTTGGAATGAGAAGCTAGGTAGCAGTGGTAACCAGTTGACCATTTCAGTGGTCTGGCTCAAATACCAACATTCCATTAAATTGAACATCTGGATGCAGCAAAATAGTTGCTTTTAATTTCAGTACTACCTGTTCCACGGTCATTGATGTGGCTGCATAACATATAGCCATGGCATGCAGACATACAAGCACTGCTTCTAAATACAGGTTTGAGTACCTGAAACAATATAACTGCCTTAGTTCTATGCTTCCCTTCATCTATTTATCCCTGACAAAAGCAGACAGCTCCCACACAACCATGCACCATGCTGCCACAAACACCGCTTCCAGGAACACTCCTGGTCAGCTGTCAGTATGTCAGGTACCTCTGGACAGCACTGCATTGTTCCACATACTCCTCATTTCAACTTCCCAACAAGGCAGCTGACAAAGCACAGGAGATGAGCGTTCTAGCCACTGCTTTGAAATGTTAGCTGAAATATTAAGTCCTGGGTTTTGATCTTCATGGGTTTACAGGAGGCAAAAATCACAGTCTATCTAACTCTTTCTCAAGAGTGTCAGTAACCTGGGACCACTGCATTCTGTGGTACATCAGTCCATACTCAGACATTCTAAATTTAATGTGAGTTCCTATTTCACAGCTGAAAATTCTACGTAACCTGACATGGACGTTGAAATCAATAGAGCTGCTGCAAACAAGGTGCTTTTAGGACTTTGGGTTGGTTTTTTTTTCGAGTCGCAAGAAAAGCTTTGAGCTAAGGCAAAGAAAAATGGCATTATAGCACAGTACGAGTGTTAAAAAGGGTGTTATTCTAAGAGGAACACGTGCATATAACTGCTAACATTCTTCTGGCTAAACAAAATAGCTGAGAAACGTCAAAACCTTCTTAGGAATGCTCTTTATGACTTTAAGGCAAGAAATGTATCTGGCCACGTATCATTTTATTTGTGTATAAAATACTCCCATTAAGCCTAAACTAGGAATATGAACTCCCAAATCCTAGAAATCTCAGTCTGGTTTTCAAATTTCTATCGATTTCTTATTGAAATCTGGGACACAATTTACAACTGAGAATTGACCTCTTCCAATTGCTCCCCATTCCAGCTTCACTGCCTATGGTCTAGGAATTTCATTGACAACTTTTTATTCCCTACACATTAACACCTTCAGGATACAATTATGTTTTGTGAGTTTTTGAAATTCTTGAAAGCTGTAGGATTACATTTTGAGCCACGCTGAATAAACAGTTGCTTTGTATTCATTTTACCAACTGCTGATCAGCTCTGATTACTGTATTTTAAGAGACCCAAACACAGTTCGGAAGGATTTTTATTTTTTTTTTAAATATCTTCCACTGATGAAATAATTTAAAAAGAAAAAGCTTTGAAGATAAAAGATGGTTAATAAATATATTCCATGCTGTGTGGCGCTTCTTTTACATAAGTATTTAGGAATGTATTTTAGAAAAGCCTTCTAATTGCTATGAAAACAGCAAAACTATTTTATTAGCATTGAACCAAACAGCACGATTCTTTTTACAAACCTTATCTTGATTTTCAGTCATTTCAATACTTGAAGAATTTCCCTCCCTCCTCCTCCCCCTGCCCCTCTCCAGTTAAGGTTGCTAATTTTTATGGATAGCTTTGCATTTGAGAGAAAATGGTCAGGATAAGACAAAAATGGTATGCCCTCTAAGTCTTGCCTTCCTGTGGTATGCTTGACCAGTCCTTTGAGTTAAATATGGCTCTTGATCTACAATTACAGCTCTAAATGATAATGATCAAAAGAGCATTTTTTTTCCACATTAAAAAAATGCTAAAGGAATATATGCATTCTGACTTTCAGACGCAACTGGTGCCATTGTAGTATTAGAAATGAAGCACAGTTACTGATATCTGCAAAGCTGTACGGGGGGCTAATGCTTTTTCAAGACTGCAGTTATAAACCACGAAGGGCTTACTGCTCAGTGGCGATCAAAAGCGCACAATACAAAGGCCATTTGGTAAGCGAGAGTCGTAAACCTTGACTTACACTTATTTAAAAAACAAGGATTAAGGAATTCGAACTAACTTGATTTATTAACATGTAGCAATGATAAAAACAAGTGCAAGAAGAACCCTGTTCATATACAGTAACTAGTAGGACAGGCAGAGGAGCGTGTAAGCATACATTAAAGGATATGGCAAAAGGCTTTGTGAAACAGGCTCAGTTAATAAGGTACCCTGGGTGCACCAAGTGGGATATTTTCACTGTTGCAAACTATTTTGTGGGTTGGAATTCTATTCATCTCAGCTTTCTTTCCTCTCCTCAGTTTCTTGTTGAATAATGATGGAAAGGACAAAAAATTTAAATGCAGAACACTAAAGCCATGTATCCTTGCTAAAACCGAATGTGTTCTTATTTTGGTGGTTTAGGAATACAGCTAATCTGGAGATCCTAGGACAAGATCCCCGACTATTAAAAATCAGATAACTGCTGAAAACTATAATGTGGCATTTACTTGTGGTGTACAGTTATCAATTTAAAACTAGATGTGCCTGTAACAAAATTATTTTCAAAGAGCCATACTTGTAAAGAATATGGTTAAAGCTTCCCCGTATTTGTTTTTAATTCTGGTCAAATTGCACCTTAGCTGAAAATGTTATTTAGCTTGAAAAGGAATGAATGTAGATTATAGATAATATATTTCCTTAGAAGTTTCTTCTGCACTAAATGTGGAGTACAACTACTTTTTAATTCATCAGAACATTTACAATTGTTTAATGTTCAGTGTATAAAGGAAATAAAAAATAGCACACATCAATTTTAGAATGACATGTCATTAATGACCTTCATGGATTTTCATATAGCCTAAGTAATCCCTGTAAACCAAACTGATTCAAATGCACATCTTCAATCATTTCACTGCTGGTTTGCCCTCTGCTTCAGTTTTATAAATCTCTTTCTAATATATCTGTTACAAAAAACAAACAAGCAAACAAAACCACACAACAAACTACCCAACCAAAAACCCCAGCTGATGCTGTTAATGCTGGAAAGGTAGAAATCAGAGAACCTCCTTAGATACTGACATTCTGGATTTCTGTTGTTTTAAGGATATTGTATCTTTGTCTTTTGTACCACTTCAGTTACTGTTCTGTCAGCATTTCCATCATAAAACCCTGCTCCTTGGGGTTTTATAACTTGCAGTTAAAAATTCCCTAAAGACTACCTCTTGGCATACAAGATTTCATCCTAGAAGTAGAAACTTACCTATACATCTATAGATACATAACTAGGGCTTTGGACATGAAGGTTAAATTACACCATTTCAAAAGCCAAAGGAAGACAAAAGAAGTTTTTTAGCTTGATGTATTTATCTCAAAACCAAAATAACTTCCTCTTAAATAAAGTTTTCCATTTGCCAGTCGCTTTTGTATATCCAAGGGAAAAACCAGGAGTAAACAGTTAAGGTGACTTAGAATGCATTTTTCTAGGCATATTCTCTGTGCTTTACTATGAAGATGCTGAACACATGCTCCATACATTTCATGCACCATGCTGGTAAAGGGAGGGTTTGGTTATATTTATCGTGGCAAATTTTGGAGCTAGGAGAAGATACGTGTCAGAGGGAAATCAGGATTTTCGAGAACTTAAGAAATTCACTGTATACAATACTTGGTCTTAGCTGAAAAACAAGGAGAAGCAGAGGAGACATCAGCAAGTCAAGCTGGTGGTTAAAAAAAGGATGGAAAGCCAACATACACTGCCTTTAGTCTGCGTAGCAATAGAACAGAAAGTGCAGTGGAACTAGATACTGCAAGCGGCGTCAATCGTGATCGCTATGGAATGTGCTTAGTGAGTTTATTGTGCACTGCAGAGCCTTTCCCTGGGTATTTTCAGCCACAGGTACTCCCGCTGCCTAGTTCAAAAATTAGGTCAGAAATGTGATTTTTAAAAAGTGATTTAAAAAATACCCAGCAGTCACTCAGCTGGGTGCTGCAAGCCTAGCCTCATGCTGTTGTTTAGCCCTACAAACCTATGTTACAAAACACACCAGTAATATACAAGTATGGTAGTAACATACAAGCAATAAAGTATTTAATGAATATTTACAGTCCAACTTAACTTTCAAAAAGGCAGCCAAAAATACGTTTCATTCTCTCCTAAGCCTATCAGCATTTTGTCAGGTAGTGAGCAGACACAGAAGAGCCCCATGCTTACGTGATATACAGCGAAAGGAAACTCTGGCTCCTGTAAAACTTCACAGCCATCTTTGCATCTCTCTTTTCTCTTGCATCATGCAGTCTAATTCTAGAATATTCACATTTTCCAAAAGAAATGAACATTCTTTGGCAACAGAACTGAACTGGCGGAAAAGAGACAAGACCAGCTTTTGCTCTTGTCTGGGACAAAACGCTCCCTCCAGAGAGAGCTTCGAAATCTCTTCACTGTGCTTACATTGTACAAAACATACCCTGTTGATAAAATGTTTGCTCCTGGTCTTAATAGATTGCAAAAAGCTGATGTCAAAAAACTGATTTAAAAAAGCATATCTGTCTGATTTGAGTAAGAGCTGGCAAGCTCGCTTTCTTGGTGCTTTTAAGAGATTTTGTTTGACCTAAATTAATTTCAAAGCTATACTTAGTCATAGCACTCAAGCTCTATGCTCAGCACTCTGTGTACAGACTAAGGAAGGATTAAAATAAAAGCCCTGCTCCCCTATTCATAGCTCATGTTCTCCAGCTGTTACCTTGCTCCGTTTTACTGATCTTGTCACAAGTTTCCCGGTAGCTATGCTGAATCCACTTTTGCATTTAAGGACACAGCAACAACAATATTAATATACTGATCTCGTGTATTTCTTTGTCTTTATGTTCTGAGGTCGGACGAGAACTAGTATAAAATAGTATTTTATCAGGGTAAAAAACTAATTAAAAGAAAAAGCTAATGATAAGAATTATAATTACTATTCACTACAGATGCAATTATAAGGAGATAACTTCCAATTACAGCAGCAGTGGCGAAGTAGAAGAACAACGACAATTAGTTCCTCTCTTTGCTGCCCGAAGACTGTTATTATTTAATATCCTGTGGGGCAAGACAGCGTGGGTAGACATAAAAGCTGGAATAAGCAGGGAAAAGGACAAATACACTCATTTTCTAGGAGTTCGACAGAAGTCATTTTTTCCCTGGCGTTGATCAGCCAGCATCACTCCAAGCAATATTTGGAACTTACTTCCACATTACACCTTTCCAATTCCTGTTCCAGTCGCTAGTGACCTTATCTAAGTCTTGATGCGTTAAGTACAAAACTCTACACCACTTGCCTTGCTTACAGAGCTTTTAAAATATGAAAGCCAGCCCGAATCTGTAACAAAAGCCAGAAAAAGGTATGTCACCTTCAACAGAGAAATAAGGAGGTGCAGTGCTACTATTTTGCAGGAACTCACGAGGGCCTTCTATAGCTTCAGAAATAAAAAGGAAGATAAGCTTGCTATTGTTAAAGGCAACCAAGGGTATTTTAGCAATACGTACAAATTTTGGAAGAGTAATATATTCCTAGGAAAGATATCACATATAGACTGCAACTTTTTGACAAATGCTAAATTTACACTTTAAATGTCAACTTTTGAGTGGCACATTCTGACAACATCCAGCCTTTGGGGATCAATGAAATGGCCAAGCAATAGACAGCTCTCTTTCCTTAGCTACAGGACGTATAACCGAGATGCTATTTGGAGGTGGTGAACGCTGAATTTTTAGCACATTTCAATATCCCCAGTTGTGGTGAAGAGCAGCCCTGTTCTGGAAATGGATGCCACCATCTTTCCCTGAAGGATGTACATGCCTACCTCATAGTGCATATGTTAGTGAAGGTAACAGATGGCAGGCTCTGGAGGATTACAGCTCTCTTAGAACAAACCCGTATTGATGCGTGGACATAACCGACTGAAGTGTTTTTAATGCCATCTGCCAGTGGAGAGGAGAAGCTGACTGCTCTACCTCCACTGACCTTTTACGGTTCCTTTTACTGTCCCTTCTCAGCCTGGAGAGATAGTGTTCTTGCTCTCTAGTTCATTTTTATTTCTCATCTATTCCTACAACCTGGATACAGCTCTCGGGCCATAGCGTCACTGTATGCAATCCTAATCCTGCAGCTGGAGCTTTATGTTCCGAACCGATGTTTTGACCAACACATGCTTCAGCTTGCGCAGGCCCGTACACGTGTGTGCCTATGTGAAATATGCACGGAGTGCTCAGCAGGTTGAGGGAGGTGAGTCTGCTGCTCTAGTCTGGCGAGACCTCACCTGCAGTGCTGTGTCCAGCCCTGGAGTCCTCAGCACAAGTAGGACACGAACCTGTTGGAACAGGTCTAGAGGAGAGCCACAGAGATGATCAGGGGGCTGGAGCACCTCTGCTGTGAAGAAATGCCATGAGAAATGGGAATGGAGATGATGAGGTTTTGGGAAGACCTTATTGTGGCATTTCAGTACTGAAAGGGAGCCTGTAAGAAAGCTGGAGACAGCTTTTTTTTCTCCAGAAAAGAGGGTAGATTTAGATGAGATATAAGGAAGAAAGTTTTTACACTGAGGATGGTGTAACACTGGCCCAGGATGCCCAGAGAGGGGTTGGATGCTTCATGCCGGGAACCATTCCAGGTCAGGTTGAATGGGGTTCTGAGTACCCTGCTCTAGTGGCAGATGTCCCTGCTCCCTGCAGGGGGGTTGGAACCAGATGATCTTTAAGGTGCCTTCCAACCCAAACCATTCTACAATTCTATGACTGTTCCATCGCCTTTCTTTGACCGTGATCTAAATCAGTGGGAATACACACAACTGATAAAGCTGTCGTATATGCTGCCATGCAGAGGAACACTGGCATGGATCACGCTCCTCTGAACCTGAATGTCACCAATTCACCTAGCAGAGCACTGTGGTTTTGCACTAATCCCAATACAGCATTATTCTAAGGCAATCAAGCCATAAATTAAACGAACTACATTATGTACATACAACAGCTGTGCCTGTCTAGACATGACTTTACCTGATTGAAAGTGAGCTCTGGGATCAGATTCCACAAATGGCTGATTCTTTACATCTCACCATGTGTTAAGTGTGTCCAGATGGCAGGTGATACAGTAGTATTAACAATCTACTTTCCTTTCCCTGAAGTGTTTTTAGAGCACATTGCTGATGTTATTGTAAAGTTAGACGAGACTGAATATGCAAAATATTTTAAAGTAATCCTTGGGAGAACAACGTTATGAAGTGCAGTCATGTGCTCTACATACAAACCCACCCGGAGTGGAGTTTGCAATGCAGCAAGATAGCCATTGTCCATTGACAGAAAAAAAAGGAAAGAATCAGAGATAAACAGATGTGTAACAGGAACATACTGATTCCATCACTTCGTATTGGCACTTCCACTTACTCAAAGACTTTCTTTCACCAGCCCGCAGAAGCAGAAGCCAGTCTTTTCAGCTAGATTTTGAGATGCTCTCCTCAGAAAAGGGTTGCACACTGGAAATGATTTGTCACAAAATTCATATTTTGGCATCCTTCAGCACACATGTATGTTCAGTGTGAAGGCAAGTAAAAATTAGTGCCCCTACTCCACTTGCACTGGGTAGCTCAGGTAGTACATGTCAGTTGTTAAGGACCCTGTGAGAACGATGGAAACAGCAGCCCAAATATATTTAGAACAAGTGTTTCTGTAACTGAGGGAGATTGAGAAAATCTGCAGAATTTGTTGGCCTTTAAACTCACACTTCTGCACGATGTGATGTAGTGGTCTAATGTTAACATGCTGGGCCATAATATCAAAGATTACAGGGTCAAGATCTCCTTGGGGTTCTTTTCTTACTCTATCTCTTTATCCACATGCATTTGCTCACTTCAGCTTTTAGAAAAAGCAAGTATTTAGGGGGAGAAGACAGCAGTTCTTTACAAAAGCTAATCTAGGTGATGAGTGATAGTGCCACTAAAACAAACCACAAAATAAATCAGAAAGTGTTTGGCACATGACTAGGTGGAGACTGCTTCACTTTTTCTAGCTCGTATAATTTTTGAGAAATAGCCTCCTAGGGTGAAACCTTACAGTGCAGTCTATAGGCACGCATGCAATTATTCGGGCGGTACGTGTGCAATCCTTGCTTTTCTGTTATAATCCTGCCACTTTCTCCCAGAGATTCCAATGACGTAAAAAAATATACATAAACTGGCACCTGTCAATCCTTTGTCCTCCAGGCATGACACCAAGGGCCAGGGATGGCTTTGGAAGAGTCGCCGATTCCCCAGCTTCACAGTGGGTTTTCTTTGGGAGAAGTGCCCCAAAGCCAACACAAACATTTGCTCCATGTTACTGTCTATGACTCCATCATATGCTCTCTTACTGCCAGACTCACTTCTTACACAACAATAATATTCAAAACCTTTTTCTTTAATATACTCTGGGTTTTGCTGCTACACTTTTCCCACTGTTCCCACTAAGAAACAAGACACTTACCTCACTTTCTGTTCTTGGGGGTTCACCATTTCCAGATATTGCCCTTCTTCTTCTTCAGGTAACTCCCTGAGAGCGCTTCCAGGTGGTTAGCACGCTTCTTGCCTCAATGCCATGTAACAAGGAAGAGCACTGCAGCTTTAATCAATACCTGTCATCAGGAAGCCTTCTGTAGAATTCTGTTTGGAGAAAATATATGGAACTTAACCTTAGATCTCAAAAAGTAGGCACTGTTCTCAAGTTTTATTGATTTTGAAAATAATATAAAGCCTCATGAAAATGCAGGTTGTAGGGCAAAGGAAGAGTTCTGTAAAAATCAGGCACTTGACAGGTTGATTTTCCTATTCTGACCGCAAGTAGTGAGACTTCTGTTTATATGAAATCCTCAGTAAATGACATCTTGCAAGAAGTGCTTCCCTTTACCTCACTGGTAGTTGACACTATAGGTCTCCATCCATCCATCCATCCATCCATCCATCCATCCATCCATCCATCTATCTTACTTGATTTGCTTAACACAAGCAATGAAAAACAATGTACTGTCTCCTGATTTATTTATTTTTTTTGGCTATGATTAATGAGAAAAAAATGCTGAGGATGGTTATTTTATTGGAGTGTGCTGATGAACACATCTCAGGTATCTAAATAGCACTGCTGTATACATGCTAAAATATTTCATTGAGATAATTTGATTGGATTTATCACTCAGGTAGTGGTGGATGCTGCTCTGATTCAGTGAGGCGCAGCGGACTACTTTTCCATGAAGAAACTTGAAAGAAAGCTGATTTTACTGGGCAGCTCCTAAGCAGAATTTGACTTCTATTGCAGGATGGCTGGATTTTGCAATATAACAATTTTGGGTTCAATATGAAAACATGGTACTTAGGTGCATCAAGGAACTACCCAGGAACAAAGTATTTTACAGGTTGAGGACATAAGTATATGAACACACTGAATGTAAGAATTTCTATGCAACAAACATCGTCAGTTCTGTGAAAAATGCCTGTTTCTGCCTCACGCAGGTATTGTGGATATCCTGGTGCTATATAACAATTGTATAACAAAACCTTTTTGTACTTTACATTTCCAGTATCCTCCTTTTCTGACCTTCTATGTACTTAAGAAACATTAACCCATTATCCTTCACAACATCTCTTTTGGTTTACTATTATTCTGGCCATATCATGATTATCATCATCATCATCATCTTAAATCTATTCTATAAAAATTCTATTCTATTTTGCAGATAAGTCTGTAAAGAAGTGATTAAATCACATGGCTTGACAAGCCAGCAGTAGAATTCAAACATCATCATTCTAACTCAACTGACCAGGAATACACAAGTGTCTTTTTTTGAAGTTAAAAAAATAAATGAAGAAGTAGATTCTTATTTGCCATCACACTGCTGTCACTGCCAGTCTAGACACACACTGACACTCTCCGGGGCAGGAGTAGAAGTCACGGAATGGCTTCTCTACAAAGAGCAGCTGTGTGAGCCAGAGCTGTCCTGCCTGTCCAAGGGAGGGATATAATAAAGATCCGTGGAGCCATGCCTGCCGCTGGGACAACAGACAGGCTGAACTACTCACTGGCTCTTTTAGAACCAGCTCTAGGAGGTATCAGATGAAGCTTGTCTCTGGCAAGTATAAAGCAAACAGTGGTATCCTTAATGCAGCACAGAGTTAAAAATATGGAGCTTTTTGGATAAAGATCTCGCAAAACCTAAAAGTTTACATTAGTTCAAGGGAAGACTGCACTAATATATAGACTACATTCGTGTTTTCCACAACGCTGCTTTCCTAGCAAGCAAATTTTATTAGGTCTCAGAGAAACGGTAGGTAACAAACACGATACTATTTTTAAAAGAGCTCTGGGAAGTACCTGGTTAATCACAGGCAGTTGACCAAGGGAAGTACAGTTACAACATGTTTACCACATGAAATGCTGATGCAGGAGGTGCAAACTAAACCAAGTCACGCTGCCTAACTGGCCTATAAGACTCACTGTCACAGGAGGTTGTGAATGCATCAGGCTCTGAAGCAGGGAAGGTAAATAAATAAGATTTAAAATCAGGCTCAAATGGTCTTATTCGGATATAAATCAAGGATTATTATTTCTTACTAAAGAAACCTAGAATCATGCTTATGTAAAAACAAACATTCAAGCAACATTTCCAGAGGCTCTCTCTCACATTAACAGAGAATCACATTTTTCTTAGAGTGCAATTTCCTCCATATGTCAGCAGAAGACATGGACTTTATCAAGGAAAGAAGTAGGAAAAACTTGAACTCTGAGAATGGAACTAAATATACTCTGAAAACCACGGCCCCAGTACAGGTCTTCTTGCCCAGTTACTGGAAGTCAAATCATGCTGCAAATCACAGAACACACCGCACGAGCTCAGGACATACCCCTGAGTTACAAGGTATTTCGGTGAGCACTTCAGTTTTCCAGGCTTTTACATTTGCCATAGATCAAGCACCTCAACTGTGTACAGCAAAAAGGAGCACCCGGGGCAACATGAGCCAGTCCTGTTGGAAGAAAAGTAGGTTTGAGCTGCCATAAAGACCACCTAACAATATAAAAAAGCCACTGACCTAAAACTTTTACATTCCATTACATTGTCACAAGGATAAAATAGAGTATTCCTAATATAAGACAACCTCTGTCCAATTCTACATTGTATTTAGTTTCCTTGGAACTTTACATTGTATTTAGTTTATTATTATTCAAAAGTCAAAAAAGATGAACACAGGTATCATCTTTTCCATATGGAAAGGTTGAAGGTAAGAAGGTTCTCTCTAGTCTTGCTGATATCTTGCAATGAAAATAAATAGCCTGTACATTAATCTACCATGGCCAATACTCAGCTGGTAGACATGCTGGTGTAAGGAATACTGGTGGCAAACCCAGTTTTTCTTAGTCAGGCTGTGACTCACCTTGGAGAATAAATGACTTATTCCTCTACTTTCCTCTCACCTATCCAAAACCCAAGGTAGGGAACAGGAAGACAGCATCCATAAGGCCATATATTTACCTGTCATTTCTTTACTCAAAATGTTTGTAGTGCAGCAATTACTCCTGCTGAAGTGTAACTTTTCTTTCCTTTATTCCCTCTTTCTCTGGAGAATCGACAAATGATCATTTAGCCTCCATGAGTAAGAAAGAATATGAGGTTAATTTGTGCTTCTGTACTACTTCTTGGCTTTCTAAGCTCTTACATCTTGGCTTTCAGGAGTCTAAAGAAAATGACCAGCTGCTAGCAGCTGGTAAAAATGAATACAAATGTATTTCTTGACAGGAGTGTGTTTCCTGTAAAAGAAAGTGCACGGGTTAATTTTGGGTATCTGTATACAATGGGAAACTTACAAAAATTGTGTGTCATAGATGAAGAACCATGTAGAACCTATGCTATTGTTTATATCTGATTGAAAGAAGTGCTGTGTGCTCAACTCCTGAGTGTTCTGCTCATTTGGCACGAAGAGAAAGCCTCATATTTTAACTCAAAGCCAGTGCCAACACGATAGGCAAGAAGACCTTAATACCCACAGTTGAACAGCTCTTGTCAAGCCTTTCAGATGCATCGTAAATAATGGGATTTCACTAAATCACTGCCTGGGCTGAGGCCACAAGACTTAGGAGATCAATATGCCATTTTTTCCTTTTGTTCTAGATGACACTACTGTGTTTGCAAAATGCTTCCTCTCATGAGGAGTCAAGATGCACAGTAAAACAGTTGCAGAGCTTTCTTGAGAATAAAGGTCAGGAGTATCACACCAGTATTAACAATACCTTGAACAAAGAGAATGAATAGTATTATCTAAGTATAAATCACATCCTTGTAGCACAAAGCATCATTTCGATCATTATTTTAATTATTCCTGTAACATCTCTGCAAGGAATCATTTTTTCTTAGTAACCATTAAGGAGGAAAGAAAAGGGAGGAAAAATGAAACTAGAGTTTTATCCTTTAAGAGAACACTTTGTGTGTTAAGTATGAAGCCAGCAAAAGAATTAAAAAATACACGTTGTTTTTTTGTATGTGGGATATAGAACTGTATCACTTCCAAAGCAAAATATGCATGAAAGACTGAAAGAAAGATGTGGAAACTAAAATATCAAAGCTAATTAAGAAAATTAACAATTTGGTATTTTACTAGAAATGCATTTAATGAGAATTACAACAGCATGAAATATGCTCAGAGAAAACTGAAATACTAAGCCAGTACGAGAGCTCTGCACAGAATGTGCAAATTGGCTGTGAGGAAAAGAGACCGAGTTTACTATACAATCTTTCCTGTGAGGGGAGGGATGGCAAGTGTGCCTCCTTGGCTTTGGAGCTTGTTTTCCTCTACTCGGTGGCACGCTGTCAAATCCGAAATGGCCTCAGAATTCACCCTGTTCCTCATCAGGGATGAGCAAATGAAATATGTGAAAGAGGATTAATGTGATTACAATCATCACCAGAAAGATTTTTCCCCAAGAAATGCTATAAAAAGTTGTTTCTCCTACACTATTACATTAATCTCCTTTCGCAAACATACAGATACTATCAGGTGGATGCTCGTAGGCGTGGGTAAGTGAGGTATGTAGATGTGTTTACTTTGTTACCAAAGGTGTACACTTTAATCCGTATTCTCTCTAGTTCATTCCCTTTGTTTGCAAAGGGAAAGTAGTTCCTTTCATTAGCTTGAAGGACAAACTGACACTGGGCTGGAATACGCTCGTTTATCTTTACAGCCTCACACTTGACAAGGGTCTTCCTGCCCCTTGTGATGTTGAAAGGAGGTGGACAGTGTAGAACAGGCTTCCTCTTCAACAGCACTAATTTAACTCCTGACAGGTCTTGGTGGGGCACAAAGGATACCGAACCAGCAGCTGAGACAAACAGGCCTCCAGGTCCTGCGTGCTGACTTCCTACGATGTTCTTACGGCCTTTTCAATTTGCATGGTCTACAGATCTTTTGCTGCTCTGTGGAGAAATAACAGCCCTAGCTCTGAAAGGCTGGCCCTTGACAGGGAAAGAGGAGGGGTGTATCGCAATGATTATGGGCACCTTTTCCAGGAGAGTTTGTTTGTTTGCTTGCTTTCATGCCGTGGTGTGGAGGGCCAACATGACAAACATCACTCTTTGTTCCAAAAGTAAGATGGCTACCCTGTAGAAAAGTCAATTTAAAGATGATTTTTTTTTTTTTCACTGAACTGGAAAAGATAGGCTTGTCATTTTTCCTTATTTTTGTAAAAAAAAGCGTATGTTAAAGATTTCGACAGTGATATTCTTAGACAACTTCAATTTCCCATGAAAGCATCTTTCTGCCTCCTCTGCCTCTCCTGTACTATAGTGATAGGTCTTTGGTTGTGCCTACTATTGTGAAGAAAATTAGCTCTTTCTCATTTCCACTTCAAAATGCTGCCTGGCAGGACCATCCTAAACGCATTTAGCTCAGGAAGTGCCTCGGAAGAAGAGTCTGGCAGAAGTGTGAAAACAGTACATGGTTTCAGAAAGGACTAAAGCTATCCCTGCATATCCACGAATACATTAATGCACATATATGGATACTTTGCACATTTGCATATATATTTGTAAATTTATGTATGTGGTGTGTGTATATATCCACTTCTCCATTAAAATATATAACACTGACATTCAAATGTCAATACATTGTACAGATACCTAATCCAACTTTAATTAACTCGACAAGGAGAAGATTAAGTACCATACACACGTACACACGCACACGCGTCCTTTTCAGCCAAAACCAAACTGCTCTTAGAAGTTAAGTTCATAGAAAAGTCTGTAAGAGTGAGAAACTGAAAAATTAAACAATGGAGAGTATCATCATCGTCAGATTTAAGGATGGAAGGGTAAGTATGCTGCACCTGCACTGAAAACTCGCTTTCCTTTGCCACTAAGGACATCTCTACTCTTTACCCAAATGTCAATGATTTAAGCCAGCATAAAAAATTATGCACTAGGTACTTCTGTGTGTTGAAGTGAATATTTCCTACGTGGCAAGTCCCAGTGGCCAGAAAACAAAGCGATTCCATGATTTATTAGCATTCAAACAAACTCTGTACGGATTCTCACATTCCTCATATTGTCCTTAATATTCTATACAGAATACCTCACGGCTTTCCGCCCGCATACAGATTGATTCATGTGCAAATCCTGTGAACTCTACAGCCTTTCAAAATCTGTACCATGCCCAACTCTTAGATTTATTAAGTACAAATGATAAAAGAGTAGCCAAATAAATACAGAAATATGAGAGAAAAGTTCTGTGGAAATCTGTTTCTAGAAATTTTATGTCACCTGAGCATATCTTTCTGAAAAGGAAAATTCTTTCACATGGAAAAGTAAAACATGGACTAATTTCAGTAATAATATGTTACTTAGAGCAGCAATATGGGGAAGTCTGACTTGGGCTAGGGTGTCAGATTCTTTGAAAGCATAAAACCAATTGATGTTTTTTCTGAATGTGATTAGCAATTAATCCATCACGTTCCTGGTTCTGGATGGAGAAATCGGTCTTGAATTTTAGTCTGGACTTCCAACTTGTTTTCCAATGCCATGTTCTGCTTTTAAGGGTAATATGCATAATATTTAGAGCCTAGCTTTCTGTCTACGTTTTCATTGAGCTCTCTCATGTCCAGATTAAGTCAAATCTCTCAATTATCCTGACAGTGAAATTCCTACAGTGAATTTGCTTCTGCACATGATCTTTCAAGCAATGAAACCACATAGTTGTTAAAGCTTTGTCTGCTGATCTTCAGAATTTACAACTCTCTTCTTGTTAATGTCTTCATGGAAAAGAATCCTAGTATGGAATGGACTTGTAGGTCATCTCTGGGTTTCCAGTGATTCACTGGCTCATCACAGTTTGAATAATCCAAGTGCTTTAACTTGTGACTAATTACTGTGTGCAGTTGTGAAGAATGTGGATAAATAAACAGTAAGGCAGGCTAGAGAAATGCTCCTCATGGCTGTGTCTTACCAGTCTGACTAACAGTACATGGCAAGGGTGGGTAAAGTTTACTCATGTTTGGAAGTCTGTGTGTTTTAGCGAGGAATAACTTGGATAACCAGATTGCAAAAACACTGGATTCACGAGGGAAGTGGAGGAGAGGTGGGTAAAACCATGTTTAGAAGGAGAAGAAAAATTATCTGTGGCAAGGAAATGGAATTTTCACAATTTCTTCCATCGCTCCTATAGGAAACTGGTCACAGAGTGGATTAACTTGACTGAGTGGTTATGTTAGGGTCTCTCAAGTTCTCTACTCCTTTTTGACTTAATTTTTATTTTTTCCTCCTTCCACTCACTATGACAGTGCTTTTTTCCCTTTTCTTCCAAACAAAAGTTGCTATGATACAGCAGCAAGATGAATTTACACCACTACATTTCTTGTCTTTTAGTTTTGACATTTTGTTGTTATTTGTTAATGCCATTAGGAGCAGTGGTATTATGTGAGTCAGTGGCACCTATTGGCTGTAATAAAGGGAAACCTCTTCAGGTAGCACTGCTGGGCACCAGTAGCAAGCCTAGGATTAGAGTGGGACTGAATTTGCTGTAGGCACTGTGCAGACTGCCTACCTGAGGATAGGCAGGAATTTATACCACATTATCAAATTGTTCTGTGTGCCACAGTTGGTTTCTTCCACCTTCCTGTACATAACTTCTGTATAAATAATTATATTTATACAGTGACTCTCATCCCAAGACAATCTCAAAACTATAATGACTGTAAAGCAACTGGGGTCCAATACGTTTCAGGATTAACTAGTAGACTCTGAAAGTTTTACAAGACATGGAGGAAAAAGAAAACAAGGTTTTGCTACGTACAGTAAACCTAGCACCCTTTCTTAGGAAAGTGTGTACGGAGGAGATGGGTCAACATGTTCTTTAGTTTACTTTTCACCTACATGCTCACTATATCTCCCAGGCACATGACTCACTTTGCATCCCAGTCAGTTAACTTACACTAATCTTTGTCTTTTACACCATTCTTCTACTATTTCACTACAAATAGTTCCATGAACCTCCTTAAATGATCAAGCGACAGAGACGTTGTAGGTAGCAGGGATTCAGGCTGAGAATCTAGCTAGGTGCACACTTCAGTCAGCCTTGTGACCACCTTGGCAGGTATAGCACAGATCTATTCCAGAGGAGATGGTATGGGATAGTTATTGTAGCAGCAGAGATGAACATAACGTTTCATTTCATCACCGTACATAGTGGAGAAGAGATTTTCATAGCTAAAACTACCTTACTGCATGCAGATTGGTGAAAGAACTTGCATTTAGCAAACAGAGGTAAACGCAAATACCTAAGCTGGTATATGTAAAATGTATGGATGTGCCTCAGAAGGCATCTGATAATGCAGATGAATGTTGTATATTGTTAATAACTGTTAATAACATGCTCTTTTGCACCTGCAAGAATGGATAAACACAGGACTCCCAGAACACGCTCAGTCCGTCCAAGGCCAGTACCCCACACTGGCATCACTGTGGGCTGAGTGACTCGGAGAACAGGTCCAAGAGGGCAGCACCTGCCACCTGCAGAGGAAGACTTGAGCTGTATATATTCATACCTCAGAAAGCAAAGAGCACTTAGAGGGGCTTTCCAAACACCTAACTAGATGCCATTAGGATACCAGTGCAACCTCTGAACGTGATACTGGGATTGCCCCAGTAGGCTGGCTATAAGTAAGTGAATGTGTTGTATGAATAGTTGTCTACTATTAATTATAACAGCTTGATTCCATTAGTAGGAACAGCTGTATCTCCTCCCAGCTTGATGCTCTATTAAGGAATGATCATTTACAACATACCTACTCCTGACCGATTCATGACTGACTTTGGAATTTCACAAGTCTTTCATAAATGAAGATAAACAACGATTACAATAAAAATGTTGAAAGAAAGTAAAGAACTGCACGTCCTTCACCCACCTGTGCCTTTGCATATGGACAGAGGAAAGGGAACTCGCTTTTGCTTTCTCAGAGATACCTGGACTTCCTAAAACTGAAGGCAATTTGAACTGAAAATTATTTAATTTAGATTTTGACAAAATGGAAGCTACCTATTTAAGACTTTCTTGGGCTAGTAATGGAAGTTTGTGTGCTGGAAACCTTCTCTGAAATAAACCTGAAACAAGTTAGCTGGCAGGTAGGTTTGTGCTGCAAGGGATTCTGACAGCCTGTCAAAGTTCCACTTTTCTCACATTCAATCAACCTCTCTCTTCTAAAGAAAGCAGAAAATATGTCAAAATGACAGCTGCTGAAGCATAGCAGGAACAGCAGCCAGCTAGCTGCTAGGCCTATTACCTTAGGAAAGAAATCATGGAAAACTTGTGTAAATGGTACACACTGAATAGGGATATAATTTGCCTGGTCAAGTAGTGACTCTATTAAAGTCTTATTAACCCTTCAGCTACTGTTACTAATGCGTCTACATTTAGTTAGTTAGTTAGTTTAGGTTTTAGCTAGTACAGCAGGAACAAACTGATTTAAAATAGAAGTACTTTGATGTTTCATTAGACTTTCCAAAATTAATTTGCCACAAGACCGAGTAGAATTAATTTGAAAGCAAATCCAACAGAGACAACACTGGAATTATACGGGATTTTCAACTACTTAGCTGGGTCAATATAATCTTGATGATCTTAAAAACCAGAAGAAGATATAAAGCATTCATTTGTCTGAGGTCTGAGTTACTGCTACTCTTCTGCAGAATTTTGTACATGCGAAGGGCATCGCGCTCTCACCTAACTTGCTAAGATGGTGGTAGCCCTGGTTATGCCAGCAGTGCGATCCTGTGGCAGTGTCAGGACTCTGGGCTTACACAGGAAGGCTTCGATGCATTTTCTGCAAACATTTCTCCCATAATGCTGTCTTTATAGCTCAGGACAAGGAAAGGCAATGCTCTGACTCCATGGCTCAGTTCCAAAAGTCTTCTGCAAACAGAGCTCCTAGCGCTTCTCGCAAAAAGGTCATGAAATCCACTGCCTTGGAAAGTCTTGAGCAACATAAATATACAGGTGGCTGCTGACTGTGAAGGTGCGTGTGCAGACAAAGGGCTAAGTCAAACCGTGGAAATCATCTCACACTACATCCAACCACTTCAATTTATATGGCTCGATCTTTACTCGGCAAATCTTGGCTTAGGTTCCCGAGTTTAAAATGAAGGAAACCTCCTTTTAAAGGCTTGTAGTCATTCACTTGCTCACTACGGTTGGGAAACGGTATCAGCCTTCAATGTGGGAAGGGGAATCTCTCCTCAGTTGCACTGAGCTGTTCAATAACACTCAGAAGAGCAAACTCCCTCCAAATAATTTCTACAGGAGAGGTTTCCAGCTGTGAGGCAAGCTTGCTTGTGTTATATGAGCACCCTAATTACTCCACAAAGAACATTATGTTCTCATACCCAATCTTTGTGAAAAATCACAACAATACTGCAGTGATAAAAATAATAGTGAGCAATGAAACCAAGACAATCAACTACAGCAAGCTATTCTGGCTGTAGCTAGCTGCACAGTCTTAGTCATAGTCTTGATTTTCACATACCTCGTGGAGAAACAACAAAAAGCTGGTCTCCTTCTATACTCCTGCAAACAGTCCCCATACAACCCTTCAACCCCTCCTTTCTTTACTAATTTCATCCGCCTTCTAATTTGCCTTCACTTGGGGAAGCAGCAAAAACCCCGGCCTGGAACGACACCCCCTTCATTCTGGCTCATTGGTTTCACTAAGGGTGCTGGACAAATTCCAACATCAAAGTAATAGTTAGCACAGAGACGGCGAGTTACAGCACGACACTTCTGTTCTTTGGTTTTAGGAAGCTTCCTTTTCAAACACCTTGAAGTTGTGTGGTAGCATTATGGAAAAGAAACAACCCAAACAAAACCCCAAAACAAGAAAAATAAGCTCATACTTAAGGCTTCTGCAGAAGAGTCATAGCAGACCTGGAGGATTTATCTGCAAAAGTTCAGCTCTGCTCATTAATTCCAATTCTCAGGCTATTACAGCTAAGCTCAGCACAGGATTACAAATTTAGGCAGGAAGAGAAAACCAAGTGCTTGTTCTTCACAAGTACTCACATTTTTATTTATTTTTAACACACCTCCCTGTATAGACAGTAACTCTGAGCATTTCAATCTCTACGACTCAATCACTGTGTCAATCACTAACCAAGCATTTCACACACACTCGACATTAATTCCTGATGTGGTGAAAACACACTGAGGGGATTTCGTAAATACCTATTTACCAGAGTCTGCAATTAACACATCTCTTATTAAAGCATGATAATTCTGTCTCTCGTCAAAATGAATGTTATAGATGAGAGTTTCTCTGACTGCCTGGACACTGAAGACGTCTGTTCACAGAGAGGAGCGAGCAGGGCAGAGCCCAAACAGTGCTTGTGCCTTCGCAAAGCCGCATCCCGAATGATGCACTTAATAACCTGCCCTCCAGCCATATACTGGGGGACGGGGAGGATGAGGGAAGGAGAGCATTTTTAGATAATCAGAAAATATAAAACTACTAAAAAGCATTTCTGTATGGGTGAGGTGAACGCATCGGAAACAGACTCTGAACTTGCACGTGGCTAGATCAGCCTCTAATTATGTTATAAGAAATTATTTCCTCATAGTCTGCAAAGAACTTGGAAATAACGCTTCTGTTGTAAGCTCCTGATGACAGTTGGTGCCCTCAGGTGAGAAAATCAAAATCAGAGACATGACTCTTTCATTCATCTTAAGAGCATATCAGTATCTGGTTCTTAAACTCCTTAAAACACACCCGTGCTCTGTCACTCTCATTTTTAATTCATAGTCTAAGGCTGTATAGCTCTAGCTTGGTGCACATAGCTTGATTATAAAGCAGTCTGTCTCACTACATCTTGGAAGTGACATGCTTTCTGCCTAAGGGATGAACCATAAGGGAAAGGGGATCTGAATATCCTGAGGTAGCGGAGTTCTACCGGCTCCATGAAACTCAGAATTGCTCATGCAGTAGAGCAGGAATTTTATCCGGCAGGAAAATGAGATCAGGATTTCTCAAGGGACCACGGAAACTCCTGCCCCTCATGTGAGCATAAATACTGTGGCAATCATTATGCCCTCCCATGACTATCCGTCCTCTGACTGAAATGTAAAAGTAAAAAAAAAAATGGAATTATAGCTACAAAGATCTACAGCTTAAGATAGATGAGCATTAATTAGATTCATACTGCCAATATTTTAAAATGAAATGTTCTGATCCAGAAACATTTATTTATTTATTTATTTAAATTGTATTTTGGTGGCCAATCTTAAAAAGAGTGGCGGAAACGTACAGCTTTATTTCACTGCTTTGGTTTAGGACTTACCGGCCAAAAAACCTTCAATCGACCTTCAGTAAAAACAAAAAGGTACCATTTCAAAAATTTCATTAGGCAATTTTGAATAGAAATGCTTTCAACCCAAAATATCTAATTCAAAATAAATGAGGCAATACAGAAAATCAAAGACATCATTTTTCTCCCCCAAAACATGACTCCAAGTAACCCATGTAGTAGCCCTACATCTTGTGACAGAGAGTTAAGTATTTCTGCAAACCTAAAACATTTAATCAGTTGAATCTAAACATGCAAAATAATTACAGAACTTATATTCCAAGACTTCCATATAAATGTAGTCAAATATTTCAATATATTTGACTTGAAATGGGGTTTATTTTCTAAAAAAGCCAATGTATTATTCAGAAGTCATGATGCAAAGGTAACACATGGAGTGGTTATTTTACCCCTTCCACTTTTTCTTGCCTACAAAAGGTATGCTTACTTCTGTGCTTCCTGATGGAAACAAAGTCTTTCATAAGTAAAATAAAGTAATTTTTGCTAACTTATTTCCATGCTGTGTTTCCAACAATGACTCCAAGAGCACAAGGCTCTGTTATATATTGTGCATAGTAACTATAGACCTGCTGTAGTGTGAAACTTGGAAACCTCACACCAAGAAACTTCCAAAGCGTTCATCCACCACAGAATCTAATTTACAGCTCAGCTAAGAAACCAAAATAGCCTAATGTAAGTATTTGTTTCTATATATAACCCCCACTATGTTCCACAAGAAGAAGCAGATTTAAATGAGCCTTATGATTTGTTAAGGAAAAATAAAGTCATCTCTTGTCTTTCTCTCTGATACACATCAGAGATTTGATGGGATGGTGCCAAGATTTCCTCCTCTATATGACTGCCAGTTTACTAGCTACTGCTTGAGGTAATGTGTTTTGGTTCATAAGATGATTGGATCTGGGCCTTGGTGTGAAAACCCCACATCTTCATACGCTGCTGTAGTTCCTTTCCTTTCTGTGAATTAGTTCAGCTTTAATTTTATCAGTAAAACGGCCGGTGATCCATAAAGAAACTCCTCTTACAGCAACAGAAAACCAATCCCATTTGAAAAAGAAAAAAAATCTATTAACAGACATCTAGTGCTTTCACAGGATTGATTATCTGATAGAGAGCTGGCACTTTTGGATGACCTGGCAGCAACAAAATCAAGGTGGTCTGAGGTATTTGACAGTTAGACAATCATTTAGTCACACCAGCCTGGTAAGCTCTTTTTGAATTCCTGCAGAAAGGGGAACTTCAATTAAGAGTGAAGTTCAGTTGTCCCTGATGGTATTCAAGTCAGAATAAAAGCAGCCTGACCATTTCTCCTGTAATCTCATGTTTTAAAAATGTGACTTACAGCTCTCTTTCTGCTGCTCTGCCAAGAGCCACCCATCACCCATTTCCCCCAAACTCTTCCTTTGCTCCACACCTCTGAATAACTGGTCAAACCCTTCCAGCAGAGTGTTTAAGCCATCCCTGCAAGCACGTGTCACTGAAAGAAAAAGAAGGGGGGAAAAAACCTGCCTTTGTTTTTCACAATGAAATGAATGCTCGGTGAAGGGGGAGAAGAGAGAGGGCTGGTAGAAGTCATGTATTTACATGCTTTCTCCCCACCCTCTCCTTCCTTCTCTCTGTAACGGAGCAGCCACCCCGATGAGGAGGGCAGAAACAGTGAAGCATCCCCAGCGCAGATGGGTGACGCTGGAAAACACACCTTCTCGTTACCTAGATTCATATTTTTTTTTAATCCTTGTAATTATTGCAAAGAGTTTATTTAGAATGCAGGCTCTGCAATGACTTCAGCTATGTGCTAACCACTTGCTATTTAAGTAGGTCATGTGACACTATTACTGCTGCAGTATTAGCACATGAAAATGGCTTTTTGGCAAACAAGTAAATCAGAGACAAAGCATGCTATGCACAGACTGTAATTATGGCTGTATACTTTTTCATCATGGAGTGAGAAAATGTAGAACAGTATTTACTGTCGTAATTAAACTGATTCCCCCAAGAACTACAATGAACTTCGGGAGGTGATAAATAAGCAGCAGCAAGCTGTTCCTTTGAGATTTACACTCTAATGATAAGATCTCCTGAGTTCCTGGAGAGAGAAGAAGGTGGTAGGTTCATAATTTATCTTTTTCCGGCCTGGTCCAAAACCTATTAGAGTTATTAGGAATCTTTAAATTGATTTTGTCCAAAGTTCATTCTAAAGTCATTTTATTCTTGAAGTACAAGTTTTAATTTTCTAATGTGAAAATTAAACCAGAAATTCCTTATCATTTTCCTTTGAAGAAAAGGGTTTTCATATTTACTTTAGATAAAAATGATTTTCATATTTTTCTCCCACATTTTCTACAGAGAAGCAAAAAGATTTCCTGACTGATAGCAAAGAGATTTTTTGCGTATCTGCATAACTAGCTTCAAAGAATAATTAAGAAAATTTGAAGTGCATATAACTAACCACAAATAACAACATTTGTCATTTGTTAAACTTCACATTTTAGTAAGAGGGCAACGGAGCTCCTTCCTGCACGCTTATTTAAAGGTCTGTCTCTCTTCCTGCACGTAGATATTATGGTTTTGTCCAAGTAACAAAAGAATCAAATATGCACCGGTGCCTTATGAGCCCCACCAGCCCTGCATAGGACCCTTGGGTTCCTGAAAAGGAGGGGTCAGGAGCGCTGGGCTGGCACAGGGGTGGGAGCTCACCCCTTGACTCCTGTGCCTGCAATGCCAGTGTTTGCTCCACCTTCTGCCCCGTTTGGAGAAACGTTCTAGAAGAGCAAAACTAATCCATCAGCTCTATGGTTGAAGTGTATCCAAATATGCTGTAAGCATCAGCCTGGCTGCCTACAGGGGGATGGGAAATAATTTATATCATATTATTAATTGAAATTGATTTCTGAGGTTGGGCTTCCTCCTCCTTTATGCAACTTCTGTACTCAGTGTGGTGTGTTGGCCTTCTTTAATGAATTTTTGTTACAGCTTTCTCCAGTATACTTAATCAGGGTCATATTTCCTATTAATTGGAGTAGGAAACAGCTATCTCCTCCTTCAGAAGACTGAGAATGTGACAGGGTACTCCAGATTTGGGAACCGCTCCTTCTCATTTGTGCAGCATCTCTGCCCAAAGCCCGTTTATTGCCCGGCCGTGGGATGGATACTCACCACACAGCTCTTAACCGAACGCAAGGGGTGAAGGAGTTGCACGGTATGGTTTATGGCATGGTATTTCCTAGAGGTGTTGCATACGGCTGTAGTCTATTTGAACTACTTTCCCAATGACTTTTCATTCTTCCTGTAGTACTTGCGGCTACTTGCGTCTGTTCGTAGGGAGACCACACAAAACTCGTTGTAGATATATGGTGATATTTGTATAGATCTGTACTGTTATTAAGGAAAAAAGGCGAGTTGAGGGGGAAAGAGTAGATAACAGTAAATGCATGGAAGCTGGGATTTCATTTTGCCTTGCTCCAGTGTCTTCCACAGTGTTGTATATTGAAAAAAAAGCAGTCCCAGAAATAGGCTTTACTGCCGTGCATTCCCTAAAGGGCCATACCTAAAAGAAAGTTCTTGTTCTTTGTCTCAAGTAACTTCTGAATCCAGGTACTTGTATCTGAGTCCCTGCTGGTTTTGGCAGCGACGGTATGTCAGTCACCTGACTGGTACTACAGGTGAAGCGTGGACATCACTTCTGAGGTTGGTCCTCTCACCGTACAAGAAAATGTTGTACTATGAACTCAAAGCCTTTTAAGAAACTAAATATTTAATGGAGTAAGACACTTAAGAAAGCATTTCATTAGTCTTTAAAAACTAGACAGTTACCTCTGCTCCAGTGACAAGTAGTCACGCTCCCATACAATCCCCCTGGATGATCGGACTAGTTGGACCAGTCAGTTGTTAATAAGGGAGTAACACATCAGCTTTTGTCAGACACACTGTAAACAGAATCCCACCTGACAATCGTATGGACCACATGTTTTAGATGAAAGCAGAGGTTCCTGTGATCAGTTTGAATAACTAATGAACAGACTCGAAGTTTTGACAATAACAGAGAGGATTAATTAACCAGCTTTTTCAATCCTACCTAAATCATTATTTTCTTCTAATCACAATGCAGCAATTTTAATAGAGCAGAAATGAGAATTAGCATGATCTGGTCTCAAGTATATTAGTTTTGTTCATTCTGAAGCAACTCGCACTTCCCCTGGGGACGTACACTGCCATTTTATTTAGTTATCCTACCTACTTTTACTTGAAAAGAAAAAGAGCATCTTTGACAGAGACCTCTGGCAACAAACCCAAGGCATCTCACTGTTAGATGCATTCTGATCACAAAGTTTCCTTCTATCTTGCTGGTGAATAAAATAAATAAGATCACCCCCTTGTTGTGTAAATTATAGCTACTGGAACAAAACCAGAAAACCGAGATGACAAAAACCATGTTGAAAGCTGCTGTCTCCTGTACACGACATAAAATCTTAATATGAAGAAAAAACCCCAAAACTAGTATGGTCACTGCTTGCTGTGCCTCATAAAGATGCTTGCTATTGATTCAAGTTACTTTTACATAAAAAGGACTTGGTTTGGTCGAAACTCAAGAATATTAGGAGCGGTGTAAAGAAAAATACTCAACCATTTGCACTTCCCTTCCTCTCACTAGCCTTTCATCTCTTGGTCAGAGAATCTGGTTCTAATTCTGAGAACAGTGAATAAATAACATAGGATATCTTCTGAAGAGTGGAGACATTCTCCAGATAATCTTGCAGCTACCTCCAGAACAGAATTTGCACTCCATCTGACACTAAACCATTGGAAAAAAACCCCTTTGAATCCTTTCTCATGATCATTTAATGCTGTTTTGTAAGCTATTATTGTCAAAAGGATGGATCACATTGGAATGGCTTATTATGTGGATGTGTGGAGCCACAATAAAAAAAGAATTTCTCCTCCTTGAATCTATTCATCTGAACTGAACACCAAGAAATTGAGAGAATAAAACTGAAGGAAGGATTAGCATGCTAGTGGGAAGTACGGTAGTCTGCCACAGCGATCATTTAAGCAGATGCCAGAAGAAGGAAATATTGATCAACACAGGTGGAAAGAACCTCAAGTGTGTACAAATCACATACAGCGCGGTTGCGTGGACAAACTGACAGCCTGAGATGGTATTTCATTAAAACTGGGGGAAAGAGAGAAACCTGGGAGAAACAAAACCCGAGGGTTGGAATCTACACAGCTCTCTGAGGGGACCCACCCTGGCAGCAATCACTAAAGAAGCGTATATATATTTGACGAGTGTCCAGACTATAGCTTTGGCTTCCTCAGTTTGTGCCTAACACCCAAAGAATCATTTGTCCTTCTACTAGTTATTTTCTGTGTAATGACTGCTGAAGATGAAAACTCTCCAAAATAAAGAAGGAATGTTTAAAAAACCACAGCATGCTTCAGAGCTTTAGGAAGGTAGATAAATATTTTTGACTGGTTTAAATATGGAACACCGAGAGATAATTAATAGAGACACTGAAACTGTAATACTTAAGAATAGAAAATAGGTCTCCTGACCACATAAGAGCTATTACTACTTTCCAACAAAGATAAACTCGCATTTTTTGTTTACTCTGTTTCTCAAAACAGAGCCTCATTTTCAAGAAGCAATTCTGCAATCGCTTTCAGCATACTAATCTTCTGTACACAGGGGGCAACACCTCTGTCTCTTTGTGTTCAGTACAATAAATAAAGGATCTCGAGCCTTTCACACCACAGTTCCTTTGGCTCAGGGTGGTTATGTGCCACGAAACAGCAAAGGGAGAAAGTTTGTAAAAGGACGTGTTTGATAGAAGAGGTTTATTTCCTTTTTGTTTTTATCCCGTCGGTCTCATAATCTTTTGCTAGCCCTTCCCTGATAACGCAGTTCATGTTCCATTCATCAATATGCCATATACACTATTACAAAGTACTTATGCTGTCATTAATAATGTACATACTTAAAATGCTTTCCATTTGCAAGTGCCCTAAAACACTGCACCAAGTACAGTTCCAACCTGTAAGTGAACCTAGCTCTCATATGCAGCCATCTTCAAGCAAACGGTGACAACACTGCGAGATCTGCGAGGTCAGCTCACGTACCAAGCATATTAAAAAAGCAAATACCGGGGGGATGCACCACAGTATCTAAGCAGCAGGTAGCACTGCTAATTTCAGAGGCTGAAAGCTGCGAGCTGACACGATGGCCCAGCCTGAGTGAACTGCAGGAAAAAAGAGTTGGCCCATCACAGAAGGCCAGCATGCATTCTGCCTCAGGGGAGCGCTGCTTTTAAAGAGAAACTGGAACTGAAGTTGAAGAACTAACCATTTGGAAATGGATCAAATAACCAGATATACACACGTCACTGAATTGTGAAAAATCCCACGGTCTCGGCTGATCACTTTATAACCTACTGAACTCCTCTGCCTACCAATCACGCCGGTACTGGGCAGGAAACCTATCCAGATGATAAATATTACCAGGTGGACTTTCCGAGAAGGCCCAGCAGTTGTTAAGAGTAGCGACTACAGCACAGGACTGCATCTGTATATGTGCATGGGTTCCCAGTCACATACATATTCATACACCAGTCGACTGTGAAAAAACTGCTTTATCTTAATATATGATATCCTAGTACACTCAAATGACAACATGCACACTGCAGTACATCACAGCATCTGCTACTTCTCTGGAATGCTCTTATTTTCTAATGAAGGTTTAGAATTTCATGGCTATGACGTCTGTGAAAGTCTTTGCAGGTATACACCGATTTTCTTTTTTAGCTGCACTTGTACATATGCCATGGCAGGAGCAAGGTAAGTCAATCCCGACAAAGTAAGAAAGACTGAAGACTGCAGAAAGTTAGAATTTCTTTTTTTTCCTCTTTTTTTTTTTTCATTTCCATATTTTTTTTTCATGCATAAATGCTACAGCTAGAAACAATAACACCACAGGAAGAGCTAGAGCTTGTATCTGAAACAACCAGTATCTTGGGGAACTTACAAATAAGTTGCTTCTCTTGTGAGATTTCCCTCTTAATATCTAAAACATAACTGCACAAAGATTTGACATAAAACAGGACCACAAGTACATGTAGCGTAAAGAACGGCTGTCCTCACAGAAAGGGCAAATAAAATAGTTTTGAAAGAGGATGGCCAACTGTTAGGCATTTAATTAGCTAGATTTAGAAGTAGGAAGAGATGACTGAGCTAAATCCCCACTGTGGGAAGGGGAAAATGAGTCAACTGAGGTGGCAGGCTCTACACAAAGGTTAATGACAACGGGGAAGTTTCTGTCACATTAAAATTTGGGACACAAACTTTGCAGACTAGTATAATGGGAATAAGCCTGATTCAGGCTTTTCTTTATTCCAAAGCAAGAAGCGCCTGAAGGAAGTAACTTCACATTTCCACAGGCTGTTCATTCAACTGGACGGAAGAGCACAAATCAGTTCTGTACGGTAGAAGCTTCATGCTCCAAAGGGAGGGCTGTATCCCTCTGTCTGTGTTTTGTTTAAAAAGGAAAGTGGAAAAGATTCGCCAGATTTTTTGAGAGTTTGTTGGAAGACAGAAAAATGACAAACCGTGCAAAGGGCATATTTTTTCATTAATAATGAAGCTGGAGTCCATAATCCAAAGTTTTGAGCCTTTAATTTACAATTTAACTGGCAGCTCAAACATCCGGATAAGACAGCAACTGAAATAACATTTTATCTAAGGGCTTATCTCTTCCATCAGAAAGGGTATGAGGAATTAATTCTAACTTTATCCTGTGAGATCACAGAGGGCAAAGCTACAGAGATATGCTGGATTAATCCTCCAAAATCTTAAAAGCAAAACTCATTGGAGAGGCCAACGGGAAAGGGGAAAAATACTAGCAAATACTAAATCTGACAAAGATTGTTTCCATTCTAAATATGATTTGAACTTGGTTTTATTCTCCCAAACTGTTTTAGGTCTTGATTGCAAGTAGATGCATAAATTAATATGCGGCTCAAGCTAAATCTTTCTTTCCTAAATTCCAGTTAAACAACTTAGCACGTGTTCTTAAATTCTCTCAGCTGATACGTGAGAATGAAAGATGTAAACCAGCTCCCCTGTCACGCGACCCCTGAGCAAGGCCCTGCTCAACCAGATCTACATCAGTTAGACTTCTTCTGAGTGGGGGTTGGGTAAAATGAACTCCTGAGGCCATTCTGAACCAAAATTACTCTATGATTCTAACTGCTTACCCTACTCCTCTGCTTAAGCAATAATGTATCTCTTCCATTCCTTACTGAAATTAAATGAAGTTTAGATTTCCTTCAGTCTGAAATGGGACCAAAGCTCATCCAGAAGAGGTAAGGACTTTCTGTTTACTGCTCTGTCCATACTGTAGTCAACAGAACAAATCAAAACTGAGATGGCCTTTAACACTCAACTAGAACAAATCCCCAAACCAGCCTGATGAGGATTTTAACAGGGAGTCCAGACGGGTACGTTTGCTTGAGCTAACAATGCTCTCCACATATGTGCCTCGGTCGAGAGATTCCTGCAGTATGGATTTATCCATACTGATTTCAAAAAGCGTGCATAACTGTGAAATGTTACTCTTCTGCCCCTCCCAGAAAACAAAACTAGTAAAATCTACTCCCTTTCACCCCCTTAACGGTGACCAAAAGCTCATCGAGATGTAAGTACCACCAGTCCTCCTCTGCTGAATCCCAGTAATTCCCACAGCTCCAAGTCACAGACCAGTGGTCTCACGCTATTTTGACAGACTTTCTTTAAAAGTTGATAAAAGCAAACAAAGCCTATTTTGTAAACAGAGCAGCTGTTTACCAGGGAAAAGAAATATTGCAAAACTCTCACATTTCTGCTTGTAGAAACTCTTTGATCACTGACAAAGATAGCTTTGAATGAGCTATTTCACTCTAGAAGCAGCTGAACCATGCTAACACCGAATGCCTGAAAACCCCACAAAGATTAATTCAGCTTGTTTCTCAGTCGAGTAAATTAGCCCAAACTCAAGTCATTGGTAATCCAGTGAAGCAAGTTTTTGCACACAAGTTACCTTATTTATTTTGCAGTTAGCAGAACAGACAGTCCTATAAACATATCTGTTTAAGATGCAGCACCTTGAGATGTTTTAAGAGATCAGGTAAAGCCGGTCACACACTCTTGAGTCATTTGATTAGTTTTCTTGGCTCATGTATTAAAGGCTTAACATCCCCAAATCTCACCCTATCTTTCAGAAGTAGAAGAAAGATGCTGGTGGAAACCTTGTGTTCTGACTGAAAGAGGTTACCCTGCTTTTCCACATTGTAGTGTATGTCACTTTTCAGAGTCTGTCAATGCTTTAACTTTTGTCATTAATGAAATTCCGTCAACAAAATACACCTTCAAAAGTTGTGCTGCTTTCTCTCCCCCCCCCCCCCCCCCGCCCCTAACAGTTTTTCTGGTTTAAATCATACAAAATTGCAAGGCTGAGCAGTTCAGCCATTTTCACACCAGACCCACCAAACACTGCTGAATGCAGGTGTTGTGGAAACCGATACGCTGAGAAGATTCGCAGCATTCACCGCCTCTCACACTTCTCCCTTTATCCCCCAGAGTGTCTGTGAGCACGTACCTAGCGTGTGAAATACGAGAGAAAAGAAAACTGGCTACTGAAGATAAGCCAAAAGGTTAATTCTGATACTTAATTTATGGGGATATTTCTGTACTTTACAAGAAATACCAATTCATAATTTTTGGGTAGCTTATTCTGGACCACGCACATGTTTATAACACCTCAGAGTTACTCAGACTTGAAATGAGCACTCAGGCAGCCGAGAATATGTTCATTTATCTGCAGTACAATTTGCCCGCTGTCCCTGTCGCTTTGAGGCAAGTAACAAGCAACATCTTTCTTGAGTAAACTAAATATGGGGATTTGGGGTACATCTGTTGTCCTGGAATACAGACAATTACAAGTATTTATTTTAAATTGATAACACTTTTGCTTATTTAATGCCTTGACTTTCTGACAAAGCAGTGTGATCCTCAAGTGCTTAGCGTGTCTGTAAAGCAGGCCAGAAGTACAAGTAGTGCATTTACTTAGTTCAAATTATATAACAACTTAGAATGTAAAAAGATTATAGGATTATTTCAAAACCACACAAAGATCGAAACACGGCGCTGTGGCAGAATTAATGCTTACATACAAATAGCAGAGCTTAAAGGCACCCAGAAGAGAAGCACAATCAAAACACCACAAGGGTCTGAAAACTCCAGCTAATCCTACCAACAGACGCACCCCCACAACGGGCTGGAATATCCGCTCCCTCCATTGCCAGCCCTGCCACAGCAGCTAGTAGAGAAAGCAAAAATAAATTCAATTGAGTGTCATAGCATTGATCTCAGGTGATTTAGGAAGTCTGGTGACAACACACACGTCTGTATAGTCACTGACTACAATCAGGTGACTGCACAGATAGCTCTATGTTGCTGGGTAACTGTGGTTAGTAGAGTCACCTCTCTGGAAGCGACTACAGAGGCTGTAGCTCTACACTAGATCTTTACACCAAGAGATTTGATCTTAACACCATCTGTACTTCTTCCCCACAACTACCACCATCAGAAGAAAAAGTCTTGCATTACCTTAACTGTGTATCTAGTTCCAAGGACCCAGTAACTTCTCCAACATTGAAAACGTAGCCGGTTCCAAGCCAAAAGCTTTACATGCGACTGCTAACTTATTTCCTCTGCCTGCCTCATTTTTAAGTTTCTTGGCTTACCTTCCTCAGTGTGACGACGTTGCTTTTGGTTGTTTGTGGTTTGGTTTGTTTTTTTTTTTTCAAATTAAAATGAGCTACATGTACTTCTTTCAAAAAACAAAACCAAACCACAATTTCCTCCCCCCAGCTGCTGCTCTCTTCCCTTTTCCCCATAAGACATGGTAGAAGAGCAGAGTCGTTCTAGGTCTAGTGGTTCCTAGGAAGGGAACGGAGGAAAGGTTTTCTTTCTCAGCTAGCAGAGAGATGAAAAAGCTTTCCATTGCCATTTTGAACTGAAGCTTCTGTTGCTATGCCCATTAGTCTCGATCTACAGGAAGATCAAAGCGAGAGGACACTTCAGAAGTGTCCCCCTGTTCTTGGAATGTACTAATCCGTTGTCCAGGAAGTTCTACACTGACGGCACTCGGTGGGCAACGGCATTTTTCATTCGGTATCAGACTGTGGAGTTCAATGATGCTGCTCAGTACTGATAACAGAGAAGGGCAAATCCTTAGAGATAGGAAAAGGGCTCAATAAGAACACAACCAAAATGAAAAAAAAAAAAAAGGTTTCAGTAATTCTGCTGGCCAGGAGATGAGTATTTTTCTCATTTTCCTTTTAAAAATAAGTGTTGGCACAAACTCCAACGATGCCTGGGGTGAGATGTGACTACCATCAACAAATGAGTCCAACCTTGCCTCTGGGGAGGTTGACAGCGAACTTCTTGCTTATCTTCAGTGAACCAAACTCATTACTGGTATCAGTCCATTACTATGCTGACTACAGCTGGCTGAACAAAAGAACGGCCATGTGGACTGGAAGGAGAAAGCCAGATGGATTGGAAGAGAGATGTAAAATACTGTAACTTTAAAGTGTCAAATTAGGGACACACCTACCCTCGTAGGATTACACCCTCATTACTGAAAACAATGTTTAAATCCATACAAGAGTAGAAAAGGCAGGATTACTCTGCGTGATGTGGAACTAATGTTATCTTTTGAGCTTTTCCCTTTAAAAAAATTAAGTTGACAGCTCCGGTATCCCTTTTGCCAAAATTTATGATACAATTTGCTGAATTATACAAAGCCCTAGCAAGAAATGACACATATGGGATGACTTTTCATTTGAAATTGTGTTTCTTATACCAAGGTTCATCAAGCTGTTTCATATTTATTCCTCTGATTAATGATATGTCAGAATTCTAATTCTAGCACCAATTTATTGCTTTTTGGCAATTGGAGAATGAAATAGCTATGTAGGCAACATGCAATATTGATTTTTATCCATCTTCTTTGAGCTCCAGCAAACGATTCCCAAATGTGCTTTGTTGTTGCAACCTAACTAAATATTACGGTCTTATTCCTATCAGCCAATAATGATGTTACTGATGTAGCATATTTCTTAAAGAGCAACAGCCCAGTAGGATTTGGTGTCAGACTGATTTATAGGGTTTATATTTTAAAATTCTTACTATTCAGTTATCTCACTCACAGAGATAGATCACATCTTCTAAAGGTTACCGGATGTTAGTACATTTTTGCAAGTGTGCCAACTAAAATAACAATAATTAAGAAGAATAAGGGTGCTTTCAACTGTTATAACAGGAGGTTCAGTGTATTTGAGGGTACTCCACACAGAGAGCAGAGGTTGGGGATTTGCAAACTCACTTCACGTACCTTGGCGTTGGGTCCATCGTAACACCAACCTGACAAGGGATATCTCATCAACCCAGTGCTATAGAAATAAAACAATCTCTTCAGTGGAAGCCCCTGCACTAGATTTAGACTCTTGTGTTGCCAGCGTTTATAAGGATTCAGAGCGTGAACTTTTATGGAGACAAGAAGAAATGACTATTTGCATTTGAGATACAGTGACTGGAAAGAAGGCTTTAACATCCATGAGGAAAGGAAGTTGATCACAATCTGAATGGGGGAAGTGATGAAAATTTTAATTGGGAAAGATACAGACAGGCTCAGAAGAAGGAAAGCAAGAGCAGGTGCTGGTAGAAGGTGTGGTGCACACATGGGGAATGGTGGAAAGGTGCCGCTCCAGCAGGACTCAGACAATATGTGCATGTTTAGAGAAGAACACTGTTGCTTCAGCTGAGAAGAACTTTGAATCTATTCCCAGACAGCACTAAAATTCAACAGATAAACTAACGTGTTGAGCATTGTAGTAGTCACACTCTTTGTTAATTCTAGAGCTACTAAGATACAGAAAAAGCAATTGGAAGGGAAAAAACAAAGAATCTATCCAGGGCACACATGTTCTAAAGCTTGACCTTCCATGCTCTTTAAGCAGATAAATAATGCCTAGGGGGATTTCTTTAAAGACTCTATTACTGAATTTATGTGCCTCTCGGATGTTCAGAGTCTCACTGCCTGCCTATCTGTCTCAGAAAATATGGTTCTTAGCTTCAGGATAATGTCAGGTGTACCAACCTTCAAAGTGTTCTTCATCTGGATGTTCTGATGTGATACAACTTTTGGACGTTTTTTTCTATTTAAAAAACCCCAGTTTTAATTAACAGAGTTGAGAATGTAGAAACATATTTCTGGCTACGGAAATCTAGGTACACACTCTGGAACTGTACAGAAAACACAGGCTCAACCTGTGAGGAAAATAACCTTGGCTTCTTCCTGGCCGAGGACATAATACAAAAGTTTGATTTTCAACATGAAGGAAAAGTCAGAAAATCAATAATCCAAAGTGTGTGATGGTCAATACCAAATTTTAGATATAGAGGATATGATAATCACTTTGTTCTCCAGGCACCTCTCAGCCCTATTCTCTGTGAACATTAAAAGTAAGGAAAGCAGATACCTAGCTGTCCACATTATAAAAAGCACTACTACCTGGCTTAGTGCTCTTTAAAGCAGGCTTGTTAGGCACTCCAGGGTCTCGGGCTGTATCCGAGCTCCACTGAATTGAATGGAAAACCTCACATTTACTTCAAAAATCTGTGCTTGAGTGTGATTCATTTCCATAAGAAATAATCTGCTTTTAAAGGAAAAATGGCTCGTTTGTGTAGGAATTGTGAAATATTGGTGTGACAAGACATTCAGGCAGGGAACACGTACTTCTTCTGTTCCATTCATCCTGTGGACAAGACACCGTGATATTGTTACCTCTTCCTTCACTGACACCTTATTAGTGTTTTCAATACTACAACTTAAAGCTGAGGTAATGAATCGGAGGAGTGCAATGCTTGAACATTTTCAACGGCCCACTCCTTAATACAAGAAAAAAACCCACAACCAACAAACTACACGATGAATTCTCTTAGAGGATGGTAATATCCTGTTCAACGTTTGAACAGCCTGCTCCGCCATTTTTTGCCTAGCACTGCTTAGTTTTCAGCTTTACCTCCCTCTGGTCACATGTGCACACACTCATCCATCTTTCCCTGTCCTCCAGTTGAATCTCGCCTCGGTCCTGCGACTCGTGGAACAACAGTAGAGTGCCATATGAAAAGGAAAATAAAGAAAACCAGCAGTTTTCCTTTTTATCTTATTGTTATGTTGCACCATGTCATGCCATGAAAGAATGAAAATGAGACAGACAAGAAAATGACAGTACAGGTGGCGGAATTATTTTTCTCTTTACTTTTGAGAAGAAAACATAGCAGAAAGTCTTATTATTATTGGAAGGATGAGTGATTTATTAAAAAGCTTGTTATCAACACAAGACAGCCTGTTACCGGTGTGCTACATATTCTGCACAGTTGAAGTGTGAACAAAATTGGTAAGGCCAATTATAGCAAAAGTCTGATACATACAGACAGTAGAAACATCTCTTGATCAAAGTCGAGTTGGCAGAAAGTTTTCATGTCTGAGACCTTCACTCATCAGAAGTGGCACCAGAGATCACAAATGAAAGGTTGTAACACTGTATTAATATTTTTCATGTTGCTAATGCAACATATTGGGTAGTGCCCTGTTCTTCTACCGAGACAGGCAATTACTGGGCTTCAGTCTAAGGAAATGCCTTTCCTGACTATATTACAACTGTTGCAAATCTCGCCTCTTTTGAGTTAGTAGCGACTGTACTTCTTCTGCGGGCTGAGAGATACCTACTTAGATAAAATCTAACTCATATAACTGACATTTTTGTACGTGTGTGAATTTTTGTGTTCTGTATGTAGTTTATTTCAGGGTTGTTTTTTCCTAGTGTAAGAAGTCAAATCTTGTTTGGCTTATCAGTCTATCAACAAACACAGATGTTCCCTACAGCTTACTGAAAGCTCAACAGACCTTGAATTTAGCATCCATCCTCTGCGTGTAAGAAGCTGCCCTAATGCCCCTCCTCAGTTCCTCGTAGGAAGGCCATCCTCTTTATCATCCCACTGCACTGATGCAGCTGGTCCTCACAGGCTGATCAAGTATTATGCTTCCTAGGCAGAACACCTCATGACAGCACCTTTCAACTACTTCTGTGCTCAGATTATGTAAGTGATAAACACTAAATTGGCAGCATTTGCTGTCATCTGTGGCTAGCTTCAAGCTTCCATCGCCTCTTTTACAATGGAAGAAGAATTTGCGTACTTGAAGAATTTGGCTCTTCCTCCCAGTTCTACTAATTGGGCTAACAGAAGATTATCTCCAAGTCATGATCCCTATTTGCTCCACAAACACAGACTCCAAATCTTTTTCAGTCTGTTACATTTTCCACAGCTTCTTTAAAAGGGCTTTCGATGCAAGTGTCGCATCTTGCAGACATATTTACTGATGGGCAGAAAATCCAAGCCAGCGGTTTGATCTGTACTGCTATGCAAGCAAAACAAATGCCAGCAGTTTGGAATCCTCAAATTCGTAGGCTTTTTGCTCCTGATTGCGTTCAACTTTTAAAAGAAACCATTTCCAGAAAGCAATTATCTACACATTGGGGAAATTAGAGATGTTTATCTTTACATGAAGTACTGAGAACTATGGATTTCTGAAAATAAGCCTTCAAACACTTTATTATTTGATACAAAGGAATTCCATATATTCTGGTTTCCTTTCACAGCAGTGTGATTGGCCCTGTGTCTAGACAAACTACTGCATTCCTGTTAAGACTCGTCTGAGCAGCTGAACCTCCTGTACCCATACCCTGGTCTATGGCAAGATTAGAGTCTAAACTCTCTAATCTTGATTTGGCCTCCTGTACACCCAATCTTTGCCCAAATATTCATCCCGTGACTGCAACCTCCTGGGGTCCACAAAAGCAAGCCTTGAAAGGAACCTAACCTCTACCATTGCACATATCTATAGGCATTCAAACCTATTCAGGAATTACAGAAAGATTACATGAAGATTACATGGCTCACAATTAACTAAATGTACTTAATAAAGCATTTAAAAACAAAGAAACAAATAAAGAAACAAAAGAGTGCTCTCCAACATCTAGCACCTGAAATCTCCCAAATGACAGGATATATAAAGGTTAAAATGGTGGAATTTCCCAGGAGCAGTACCTGAAGGAGTTTTCAGGAAGAAAAATGTTTTGCTTATGCTTAAGTAATAAATCCCTGTTATTGTCAGTGAAACCACAACGTGGTCACCTGGTGGTTGATCTACCCTTTATTTCATTTATCTCATAATACGGAGAGAGGAGGGAAAACAAAACCACAAGAAAAGCTCTATTAAATGAAGCATGTGGAAAAGAAACAAAAAGAAGAGGCCTTTTGGGAGCAAAAGCAATCCAATCTTGAAGATAGAAAACTATTTCCAATACTTCCCAAAATGAAGTAAGAACAAGAAATCACAGCTATAACCTCATCTTTATTCATCTCCCACTATGCTACTTTATGGTTCTCCAGAAAAATCACCTAGGAACTACAGCTTATGGCAAAGCATGATTCCTCTGAAACGTGTTGTACTAGCAGATAAAGCATTCAAAGCAATCTTTACAACGCACTGGGAGATAGAATTTACAATGAAAAAAATACACAATTTGTTTCTAAAGGTCTGTCGAGAGGTACCGTGGTCTAACGCCCTTCTTTAGTCACTAGGTGCACAGTTAATTAAAAAAATGTGATTCAGGTCTAGTTTAAAATTAGCTTTACAAGCCACTCTTGAAGACACGGCTGTAAGTGGGTATAACTGCAAAGGTGGAAGACCTCAGAAACTACAAAAACTATGGATACTGTAAGCCATTAAAAAAAGAACAGAACCCGATGCTTTTAAATATTCCTCTCATCTTTGCTGATGCACTTCAAAAAAAAAACAAAAAAACCCAACCCAGGCCAGCAGAAGGAGAGTGGACATAATTTAAAGCTAAAGTAAGTATCTTTAATTAAGCTCTCTTTAGAATCTCTTTAGAATTAAAGCTTTAAGGGTTTAACACTTCATTGAAAAACAGTAAGAGTGCTTACTCACCATGCGGGATTTTTTCAAGTTCTTGCAGCTTTAAAAGAAATCTATTATAGATAAAAAGAAGCTTAAATAGCATATATTACATCTTGCTTTTGTTTATATATGGTGAATAGTATTCAGAGAGGACCACATCTTAGACTTGCACTAATCCTTAAATAATTACTATTCATCTACTCAATGCTGGAAAAACCTCATGGAATGTGACTTTGTTCTGCCGGCTTGTCTAATCCGATTCAATTACTTCAGTTCCTTCTCCCAGAGGTCTCACATTTAGAAACTGAGCTCTGCATGTCCTCTTATCCCCCCAACAAATGGAAAAGAAAAATTGGAAGGTAAAAAAAGCAAGAACTAAAGAAAGAAAAAAAATAAATTCCAATGGAAATGGACTGTACTGTTTTACTGGTATTATTTTGGTCCTTTCCCAAATATCAGTCCATCAATAAACATGAGAAACAGCTTGTAATTCACAAAGCCTTCGGCGACTCTGTTGTGATAAGGACAAATTGGTCTGGCCCTACAAATGCTGGAGATGGGAATAGTTCAGTGGTTTGGACCAATCTGAATGGATGGAAATCACTAAAGTCCCTGAGGCTGCAGCAAACGATGCTGTACAGCTGGCCGCACCTTGTCATCTGCATGCAGCAAGCAGCGGGAATATTACAAATTTCCTGCACAAAGTGAACTATTTCAATCACCTGTAAAGACTTCCCTTGTCAAATAGAACAGTGGCAGAAAACTGCTAAACACTGAAGAGTTTTTTCTGTCCCTTCCCTCCTCCTCTTTTCAAATAACAGCCACCTGCACAGAACTAAAACTGTGATTTCAGAAGAGACTAGAATATCATAGTGAAGAGATTGCTAAGCAGAAAGTTCATCAGAGGAATGGCAATGCAATGGAGCAATAAGAGGTACACCACATACTATCTAACAGACACCAGAGCAGATGAGATTATGGGATCTTCTTAAGATAAAAATGCATAGTGTTAATTAAGAAACCAGATTTCCCCTGGAAGTAGATGGTATTCAAAACAATTTACATTTTCATTTTGCACTAATTCCTATTCCTGGCCCTGCATTACAGACTTTGTGGCAACTTGGAACTTTCATTGAGAAACCGTCTGGACCAGCAAACCGCAGGAGTTTTGCCCACTAGGAATGAAATACTGAAGTTAAGGGAGGAAAGGCAGTTGGGGGGCTCTTGCTATTGACAAGGCAGTGTAAGTATCGCATATGTTACAAAGAATTTATTTTTGAGAATTTTTCTGTCATTTTTGCACCAATCTTATTTGTACTTATTAAAAAAAACAAGGTGTTTTTTTTTTTCCAAATAATTTAAGTAAATGTAAACATTGCCTGGACAGACTTTTCCCTTTCATTCCCTCACAAGAGGAACCACTTTACCACTTGAAAACTGCACTTATCCGCATGCTTATTAATTCTGCGATGTTTCCTAACGTAAAGCTCACAGCCCCAAGAGAGGTGAAATCCTTTCCATCAAAGTTGAGGTTGCCGCTGAATTTGAACACTGCTGGAGCAGCATACACAGCACACCTCTGCTGTCCTATTCCCCTATGACACCAGCCCTGGGAAGATTTGCTGACAGCTCTTCTTTCAGATTAAGTAACAGCAAATCACCAAAGCAGTTACAATTAAAAACAATCTGGTGTAACACTGCACTTGTTGAGAAAGTCAGGAATGACATTTCCCATAAACTTGGCTTGGTATATAATGGAAATACTTCATTTTTTCAGAAAAAATCTTTCACCACTCTGAAAAAAAACCTAACCTGTCCTCAATGACTGATGAGTGAATTTAGTAGGGATGTTTTGTTTGTTTGGGGGTTTTTGTGCGTGTTTGCTTGCATTTCACTCTTTGTTCATGATTCTCAAAACTGGGTATGATACTTGGTAAAACATCACACTGCCAAATGTTTTACAAAAAAAAAACCAAGTTTTTTGTTTAGGTCACTTAGAATATAATTCAAGGGGAAAGTTCTGCCAAGGGGATCTTTGCCTGTCTAAAATTATTTGAATACTCAGGATGGAAAGTGACTCTGAGACAAGATGCAGTTTTTATGCACAGTAGGAACTCATGGCAAACCTTTGACTTTAACTATTATTCTACAGTAAATCTTCTCTTTTTTTCTTTTTCATATGCTTTTGCACTCTCTCCCCCTTTGTATCTCTAGGTTTATCCCACTTTCTCCTTTCCTTCTCTTTTCGAGTCCCCTTTCCTTTTTCCTCCTCTGTTTTCCCTTAGACTTGCATCCTCCTTATCCTCCCTTTAAATGTTGGCATCAGACATCCCCAGAGATAAATCAACACTTTCCACTCCTTCCAGGTTTTTTTTGACTGCTGAGTGTAACACTAGGAAAGGGGAGGATTACAGTAAGTGCCAATTTGGCACTCTGAGGTAGGGAAGTTTGGCACTAGCATTATTATGCGTTCAAAGACTGTGCAGCAGTGTGGCCTCCTGTCTCTGGATTTTCTTTTCCTTTTCTTTGTACGATTCTATACAGTTGAAAGGCTTTTTTTTGGCAACCCAGCAGAAGATTTTTTTCATTTATAAAGTTTTGGAAGCTTATTCTTCCTAACAGAGCATTTGTAATTCACAACTAGAGAAGAATGATGGCATACCCCTCTCCCCCCACCCACCCACCTTTCTCCCATACCTTAATCTGATTTAAACTTATTGAAAGCCCATGATGCTCAGAAGCACTTGTTCAAGACAATATGTTCACAGTCCCAGCTCATGCTCCATTATTATTATCTGCACTTGAGTCATGACTAGAGAATAAAATGGCCACTCCACGCTAGGCATTGTCTAAACACATAGAGACACAGGGGCTGTGCCAGCACCAAAGAGCTCCCAGTCTAAGCTGGCGATGGAGGAGGGAAAAAGAGTTGAAAGCAATCGGATAAATAGCATTAGGTCAGGAAGAGATCAGAAAAGATACAGACAACATCCCCATCTCAAAAGCAGTGTAGTTCTGTCGATCAGACCATACGAGATATTTTGTGGCTGTCTAATGGCAGTGAAAAAAAACCCCAAGAAAAAAACGTCCCCTGAGCTATTTCAAAATTGTCCATAAATACAAAGAAATTAACTATGGAAAGGAAACTGCCGAGAGACTCATAGCACCCAAACTCTCACATTTTTTGGTCTTTATTCAAATAAACCTTGTAAACTTTTCTAATATTCTGCCATCGCTAGCCTTTGTTGGGCGATTTGCTACAAGTATAAATGGAAAGACAGACCAAACTAAACTGTATCTGACCAGCTTTAACTGGTCGACTCTCAGTTTACGAAGATCCTGGCTCTGTTAACAAGCAACTTACATATACTATCAGTTGTGACAGCTAAAGCTCTACGAAAAGAAAAGAAATCCTGGTTACCCTAGATCAGAAATGCCCGGCAAGTGGATGCACTCGGAAGGCTCAGGTAAACACAGCAGAGCTGCACAGCCTTGAGATTCTGAAAACATCTATGACTATTAATAATTGAGTTAGAAAACGACGCTGTACTGCATCCTAATATTGCTTGCTGTAGAGGAAAAAAAAATCCACAACCAAAGTGGCAAGCCATTTCTAATAGAGAAGAGCGTGCAGCTGCAGTAAATGGCTATTTCTGATGGAAGAAGGTCAAGGGAAGGAAAAACATCTGCTCTCACATAATAAACTTTATTCACCTGTTTGATCTAAGATGCTAATTCTTTGCTTTGAATAATCAACATTACTGGTTACAGTAGGTACATGCTATAAAATACCTTTAATTAATTTTCCTGGCTATCTGTACAAAAGCTTCCATTTGCAAACCTGCATTTTTCTGCAGAGATAAGGGGCAAAGCCCTGAAGATGAATGTGCAATGAAAGCAGAAGAATGTTTCATTTCTATATCTCCAAGTCGCCGGAGTCTGTGGAGGTAAACAAATCCCATTTGCAGATATTAGTGATTTTCCTGTCTGCTTCAGAGCCTACGAAAATTTAGCAGAAGTTGATAACCTTCAGAGCACATAGCCACACTCTGTCTCCTCCAAAGATGGTTGCTTTTCCATATAAACAAACAGTTCAGCTTTATCACAAATTGAACCTCTCAAGATCTTATTGCCTCCAACAATTTTGTGGTTGTTTTTGCTTATTACAGACAGAACGTTGAGTTTGGGTGAAAACTTTAGCGAGGGACTCTCTGTCAGGCTTGACTTCTGGTTCCAGTGCTTGTAAGTCTGCATACAAAGATGGTATCCGTGGTTTAAAGCACCAGAGAAGATGGCATAAGAAAGAAAGAGGTCATGAATTCTATGTTCTGGTGCAAGACAGCAGCAGCTAGTGAAATCCTCCGAACGTAGGAGTACCTTGGCACCTTTTCAGAGAGAACTTCTGTTTACTTATGCAGCCAGAGTTTGAGAGTACGGTCAGGTCAGAGTGTATTTCATGCAATCTCAGTCGTGTCCCTCTCTAACGAGTGCATGACATTAACATATTCCCGACCGAATGGAGTTCTTTACAGTGGGAGCAATATAACACAAAAGTAAACAACCGGGCTTGGCTTTTTGGCCGTAAATTCTGGTGTTTGAAATTGCCCCCGTTAGCCTTCTGGAGCTGATGATATAGCACACAAATATGAAAAGGCAGTGATTTATGTCCTAGATGTAATCAGCCTTGTCAAATTCAGATAGCAATGAGAAAAGTGGTCTGCTTTTACTTGGATATATAAGAAACATCTATGATGCTGAAAATGTGCTTTACTGAAACAAAGAAATTTCACATCTAATAATACATTAGCATCTTTAAATAATCTTTTCCTTCAGGAGAAAAGCTACTTTTACATAACAGAAGTGGGCTCCTTCCAAAGAAAATTAAGGAAGTGTTACTCTGAGAGGAATCTTCTTTGAAAAGTAAACAATGAGAGAGAATGCAGCCGAGACAGAAAGCAAGCTGTAACAAAGCAGATTAACAGAGCTATAACCACCAAATGATGCTTCACGAGCCATCACTGCCAATCCTTATAATTCATTTATTTTCGGCTTGCACCTGCATTTTGCTGCACTCTCCGCCAGTTTTTTAGAGTGACGTGCAAAGAAAACAGCTCTAATGATCACTCAATTAGTTCACAACACTCAAACTCTTAAACAGAGACTACAAGAAAAGCAAACCCAACCACCTGGTGTTTTCTGACCCCGTGTTTGATGCTTTCTGCAGCAAAAGGATAATCACTTATCTTAAAGGGAAAGATAAAGCAAGATTAAAAGAAGAAAAAAATGTTCCCCAATTGCTAAGGGTGTCTTGTTTCCTAATGAGGTGTTATAAAACCAGTCTTAACAGCTAAATTATATGCAGTTGCTTACTTTAGTCTGTATGATGCGTCGCTTACGGACTTACCTTTGATTTTCGTAACAGTTTGCTTGTTTACATTCAACACGTTACCTTTCAAAGGAGAAATACAGAAGGCTAAGCCCAAAAGGAGGAAAGCTGTTCTCATATCCTATATACCTTGTCAATAAGGATGTCCTGAGTGCCAGCTTCCCTCCCAACACGATGAAGAGAGGAGTTATTAGTTAAATTACTTCAGAAGTAATCCTGTCTGGGTTTCTCACACATTTAGCAGCTCAGTAACTCCTTTGCACTCGGTGTGATTGACTACTTCATCCTGATGCTTGTACGGGCAGACAGCTACCAGTCCCTATCACCCCTCCTCCAGCTCTAGGGGTTGGAGGAGTTTTGGGAAGGGCTCACAACAGCTGTCGCTGTGTGGGACAAGTAGTTCAAAATCACCGTATAACTACAAACAGGGAATGCAGATCCTTTTTCAGAAAGAGTAAACCACCATCAGAAGCTGTGGATGAACTACCTCCCAGCAGGCACAGGCTGTTTATTCTGCTATCACACAACCATATCATAAGGGTCAGGACGGTTACCTGCTATCCTATAAAGATCATCTTTTCAAGGCCACAAGCAAACGCAGCTAGTAACAGGTGACCACTCTATTCTGACTTTCAAATTGTATTTCATTCAGCTCCTTCTCTTTGGCTTTTTCAAGCTACCTAATAATGATTTAAGCCCGAAACAAAAATTTGCACGGAACTATCACCTATTTTTCTCATATTCCTCTCCATTTTTCTCCTTTTTGTCTTTTTGCTAAATCCGTACATAGCAAGAACTTTTATTTCTTCTCAGACGTTTATAGTATATTTTTTCAGGAGTACCTTCCATCAAGACAAATCATATATAACATTTATTTCAACAACTTTTTGGAACCTGAAAGCTGCTGCTGTCCATCCTCATAAGCTGCTACCTTTAAAAAGTAAATTCAAAGTCTGTTAATTTTATGGGAGAAATAGAATTTTATTAACTATGATGTAGCTCACAGGCCATCCCAGCTGAGAGCACCTCAAGATGTGGAACAGCATTTATATGCTCCAGCTTATGAATCTTCGTGCGTCACAGAAAAAAGGGAGCTTCCACCCTTTGTTTCATACCATACTAGGCTGGGGGGCATATGGCAGATCTTGGGTTTTTAGCTGCTGTTGCAAAATGTGCTATACTCTCAAGTTGATCCACGGTAAGATCGAATTAAGAATATAAATACTTTTGAGATAAAATGACAGGGTTTATGTATGTATTGTCTTTCCTGGGAAGCAGAAAGTTTGATTTCGTTTTTGCCGTGTAAAATGATGGTATGACTAGTCTTGGTTACAAACAAAATTCTTACTTCCTAAATCTATACAGAGAACAGTTATCATTAGAAACAGCTTAGCCGACCCTTAGCTTTCAAGAAACTAACTAGAGGCAGATATTCCTGTTCTTGGAAGGGAATGAACTTGTTCTACACAGCCCTATTTTGCTTAATGGCTAGGGAAAAATGAGTATCTTGGGTATGCTAGCTCTAGTTTGAACCTTTCAAATGCAACAAAGCAATAAAACCAGTACATGCAAAGGTGCTTAGGAAAAGCCTAGGCAAATATTGTCCCTCAAGATCGATGCGGAGGTCTTCCAGACATACAAGTGTTCCACTGAACCACTACAGCAATCAGCCTACGTACTATCTTTGACATGGCAAGAATACTCTCTTCATTATCTCTCTGTTTTCCTTGGAAAGCTGCTAGCTTGAAAGAGAAGTGCAATTACTGATAAAGAGCTTCATGTTGGTTACAACCAAGTAGTCAGAATCCTAAAGCATCTTGCACTCTTTTCAAAGGAAAGACTGAAATGCTGCTGCTAGGTGGTGACAATTATTCCTATTTGTATGTCCATCTGGCATTCTGAAGGTGCTTTTATTACTTGGAAGGAAAGATATTCATCAGTGTGAGCACAGCCAAAACGATCTGGCCTGTCATATCGCTACAAATCCAAGAAAGCAAATTTAGCAATTTCTGAAAATGTTTTATTTTCCTCTCTCCAGGGTTCCAGTGAGAATGACTGTTCCTTCCTAATACACTGCTGTGAAGATACACTATTTGCATGGCATAGCGTTTTTTCTGCATATGAGGAAGAGATCTAATTCACTCGGTGTGTCATTTTCTAACATGTTTTCTCTTGACAGAAATGCTTTCTTCTTTATATCTCAACATAAGTCTCCACTGGGACTATTCCACGTGTATCGCTGTTGCGAATGCTGCTGGAGCGACGAGAACGACATACGGCGTGAGACGAAGCCACCCTATTTAGCAGGTCTAAGATGGAGATTGAACAGGAAACCTTTACTCTGGAGGCCATTTGGCCCTTTGTAGGTGAAACAATTTCCAAAGAATAGCCTTGATTCCAAACACAGAGAAGACTGGCTGATCATGAACAGTCTATTTTGTTCTATTAAGTGATACTTTAAACAAAAGTAATACACAGACAGGAATACCAGATTTCCTATGCTCAAAGTATGTGTTTTACACTCCACAGGCAAGTTCAGGTGCAGTCATGATCCTATTTTATTAAAAATCTTTTCTTTCTCTCATTTTTAAATAAGATATTTTTATCAAAATCAAACAGTAATTGAAAAAAAAAATCTCCATCATTTGCTCGACATAGTAACTGATTTTGCAGGGACAAAACATCCTGCCTGAGTCCTCACTCTGTAGAATTCTGGTTGATAGTGGCACCAACACCGGGCAGTGTACAGCAGGAATGTAGTCCCAAGTTGCCCACAGCGGTAATTCAGCAACAGTCTGCAATCGAGTTCTTGTGCTGTCTAGCAAATGTTCTTTCTTCAGATACAGTGAGGTGAAAGGGCTTCACCAGTTAATTCTGCTAGGCTATGCATACAAGGACATGAGACACAAGTGAGAAGAGTTAAGTCTTTGGCTATGTATAGAAAGAAAAAGGGAAGCCGTGGTTAGCATGATTTCTGTTCTTCCTTTAACAGAGTTGCAATGTGCTATGCGTAAGGCTGGACCATTTCTCTTGCCCCCATACGTCTGGGTGAATCTATAAGGAATATCAGATTGGGTAAGAAACTGCACATAGTCTCTTTTTCCTTTATGCCTCAAGTAACCAAAAAGTCGACTAACACAAAGATGGGGTCACCTGATTGCTGCTGATAGGATACCGCAAACAATTTGATGCAAGACAACACAAAATGTGTATGTGAATGATGCTTCAAACAAGAAACAAGGCATCTCAGAGTTAGAATTCGACTAGGAAAGAAGGTTTAAAAGTATCCAAAAATTACTTTGAGCGGCATTGATATATAATCAAGATATTTAAATGCAGTCAGCTGCATAATGAGACTGTAATTTAAAAGCAAAGAGCGCAACGAAAAGAGGTTGTTGATCACAAGCAAGTTCTGAGGACCCACTAACCTTTGTCGAAGGATTCCCCCTTGCCTTTTTACTGGAACCTGCCCAAGGCTGGAAGCACGAAGCTATTAATCCCATGCATAATGCATATTGCTTTGCTACCTGTTTTATTTAATCAGGAAACAAATCAATGTAACCCATATGAGTTGAATGGTCTGAGGTCTTACTTATTGCTACTGCCTGTACACCTGCAATATTTTACGTCACAACGGGTTTTGATCCAAACCACTCCTTTTCCAACACCCTTTCCTAACCGCTACACGCCTAGAAGTTTAATTTACAGCTCTGTTATACACCAGTCTATATGACACATATAAGAATCAGCACATTGCGCTGTCAAATATCTGTTTCAGAGATAATGTGATAGAAATGTTTGGAAAATGCAGCATTTCTGGTATTTACTATAGTAAAGCACCCACCGAAAGAGAGCAGCACATCTTAAAGGAAGTAGTCTCTAGAATGCTGAATAACTCAGCACTCAGGAGAACGGCATTTTGTTTCTTCTGTGCATCTTAACCTTTGCTCTGCAGGGAATATTCTCTAGGACGGCATCTGAAGAAGGCATATTAGGCTCTATGCTAATCAGTTCTGAGCCTTTCAAGTAACTGCTGCTGATTGTATCAAAAATGTGCCAAGAGAAACAAACTGAGAATGCAAATCTATTTGAATTTTCTTTTGAAGCTACAAGTAAAAACTCCTGGCAGCACCAGGGCTTTCAGCAGTGTAAGATTTTCATACTTTATGCACTTCAAAGTGCAAATGAGGATTATGACCCTATATACTACTGTATATGCACCTATATTTTATTTATACTGCATCTGTGCAATCAGGAGAAAAGATATTTCCATGACCTTCTACCAGCAAGAAGCCTAAACAAGACTATTCAGACCTACCGAAAATTCACTGTTAATTAAAGGTTAAAAGGAAATTAACAATTAGTATGAAAGATAATTGTCCTCCTTTGGCTACCTGATTATGTTTTCCTCTGAATACTCTGAAGTGCATGTTGTCATGCTGTTGGAAAATGTAATCATGAAGCGCTCACGGTACCTTCTGGCTCTCAAAAGACTTGGCCTTAGAAACCAAAGTTCTATGGGAACTTTGCTAAGCATGTGAACGTCTTTGTATAGTCACAATGCCAGCAACACTGTAAAGGTAAGCAAGGCTTAGAACCCACCGACACGGGAGTTGTAGTTAGTATCACTGCATTTTATTCTTAAAGCTCACAAGAAAAAATATCAACAAAGCTACAGCTGGGAACTCCAAAAAGATGAGGAATACAGAATATCTGGTAGACTCTTTCTAACAGTAATTGGGGCTCCTATTTGTGTTACCAAAACCAGCTCATAGTTCTTTATTCGGGTTCGGAATACAAATAAGCATGGAGCTGTTTTGTGTCCTGCTCATTTGATTCACCAGGTCATGGACAGCAAAGCTAAGATGCGCTTGCTCTGTCTCTCTCAAAACCAAAATAAATGAGAAAAAGCCAAAGCACACACCCAAATTACACAGAGAAAATGAATTAATGTGTTTTGCTGAGACAAAAGCCCAGCCAATCACCCAGTAAACAGAAAAAATCACTGTATTTTACTTCTAGTTGTGATCAGAAGTTATCCAGAAATGACTTGAATTTTCAGGTTCAAAATTAATTGATGAATTTCTTAAGGAAACTGATTTTAATTTAAGGATATTTAATGACATCGTTCCCTTCAGATTTTTTTTTTTTTCATTCTTCCCTTAATTATTTTTTCCCTGCACTCTAAATCCTTTCATTGTTACACACAGAAAACACAACAAACACCCCCACCCCACCCCCAAATTGCTCTGGAATTAGAATTATATTTATCCCAGTTATAGAATTTACTATACCTTTGCCTCCCACTCTTGCCTTCGCTTTTCCACGCTAACTTACTTGGGACAGGGAATGTTTGTTAACATAAGAGCAGCAATGAACTGTGAAGCCAATTAGTCAATCGTGATTAATCTGCTGATATAGATAAATTCTATGCAATTTGTCTATAATGACAGTTAAAGTTTAAATTAAAGCTTGTAATGCTCAAACATAAAAATACCTTTACTATTGGCAAAATTCCTCTCCTTATCTTAGAAGTGCATCAAGCTCCTGCGTTTACTTCTGAGAATGACAAGGACACCCTTTGATGTCTAGGCACGATGGCAAATTTGCAGTGGGTTTTCTCCAGTCAGAAAAGCTGGAGAAAATGGATTTTTTTTTTTCCTGATGTCTATGAGCCTCTTGGTACTTAAAACAATTCTTCAATTTTTGCAACTACGCTTCTTGCTTTAATACATATGTATGTATCCAATAATCTGACAAAGGCATTATGAATTATTTCTCATCACATTCAAGAAGAACTGACACTTAGTTTATGTTACAAAAATAGTGAATTCTGGCGTATGAACTTCTCAGTTATGTTCATCAGGAGAATTGTCTTGGCATGGAATGAGAATGCAAAGAGGACATAAACTACAGCAAACAACTTTCACATGCTGTTTTAACTACTACTATATTAATCTCATGTAAATTACCCTCAGAGCTCAGGCAGTCCAGCAGAATGCTCTTGCATTCAGTATACTAGATACTTCCTTTCTTCTATTCCCAGAACTTTGAGGTTGGTAAGAATTATGCAAAAAGTTTTGGAGACAGATCTCTCTTCTTTAGTTCATTTGCTTTAGTACCACAAAGAAAGGGACATTGTTGGTCATTCAAATACGTTGCAAGGAAAAAAAATAGTATTTGTCTCAAAGCAAGGAATGTAAATTACCAGAGACATTTTTGCAATGTATATATACCATTCACTGGCTCATTTGCAATTAGAGGCAATTAAAATTTCCAGTTACTGTATTCAGCATGTTTGAAATGTTTCACAATGCTCATGTCTTCCAGAACCAAAATGCTAAACTATATAAAATGAGCACTACCTGATAATTTTAATTTGACCAACAACATCTAGGACAGATTATTGTTGTCACTGAGTGTTTCTTCTAAAAAATAAATTGTCTCCTGCTCTACTCATAACAGGGAATTGAAACGCTAAAGACTGAAACTAATCATTCATTGTTTTAAACAGAACAGCTATTGACACATTGGTCAATGCTGGAGTGGGCTGACATTACTTTGGAATGAACTGTATGAACTACTTAGAAATGGCTGGAACAGATCTTCCAGGGTACTTTTTTTTTTTGTTTCTGTTGTTTGCTGAACAACTGTTTTCCTCAACCTGTTCTATTCTGTAACAGGATAGAAGTCTTCTGCCATTATGCTGCCTACCAGTATGCAGCCACTGCTGTGAGCAGCATTTCACTGAGTATCGTAGCCTGAATTGATCCATACTGTTATCTTTTCAGTTCACTCAATTAAGCCATGTGATGATGGTCATCATTTTGGATGTGACAGAAGCTCAGTAAACAGAAGAGACCTCACTAAACTCAATTAATTTCCTTTTTGTTCCTAATGTAAGCAAAAACTGTATAAATACCAAGAATGCTTCAAAATTTCGTAAGGAAGATAGAAACAAAATCAAAACCTCACAACAGGGAGACTTCATTCCAGAATGTTCTTCCTTTCCTTCATTGAACTTTTATGTCTTTTCAGATTAAATTCCTGTCCAGACAAACAAGCTGGGGTAAAGAAACAAACTGTTTTCTTCAAACAGAAGACCTCAGGTTATATTGAAAATAAAAACCAAGCCTGCACTTTCAATTTACATTTCACTGATGGTTGAGCATTCACAACACATGCAAGGCGACTGGAAGAGAGCTCTGCAAACATAGTAGCATCAGAGAAATAGGTTTTACTTCCAAGTGATGAAGAAAAAATATCCCAAAGTAGGCATCTTCCCCAAAACATCCTCCCTCCCTCAACTCTGTCTGAAGTGGTTAGAAGCATTCTGGCCCCTGAGGACAGAGTCACGCTGACAGCGTGATCAACATTCCCACATCCTCACAAGCTGCAAGTAAGGGCGTATTTCTAGTTACAATAGCAATAAGAAAACGGAGGACTCTACTAGAGATGTTCCAAGAGGAAGAGTTCTCATAGCAACTTTACTGCTGTTGAAAAAGGTGTCTGGATAAGCTCTACAAGCTGTCTACTCCTACGGTGTTTCCTTTTCAAGACATACAATTATGAAGTTACACTTAACTGAAAGGAAAACCTTGACATTTGTTTACGCTTCCCCATGTTTCTGATGCATATATGATTTTTGCTCTCTCATGAGAAGAGACGTAAGCCCACATTCCTTTTTAAGCTTCAAGTAATTAAGTGACACTAGCAAGGAGAAACATTTACCATCAAAATTATGTTAAGTATGTAGGTTAGCAAAAATTAGACTAAATATGAATTTCATAGTCTGAAGTAAATCTGATATCTGTAAAAATCTAAGCAAAATTTCCACAGAACATGGCAATGAATCTAATTAAATCAAGCTGTAAAGTTTTCTTTCCCTATATCCATTCTTGTAATTTCATTAAGTGAAGTAGAAGCCTGAATGGAATTTTCAGATGACCAACAATCTCACCTATCACAATGCCCGATGTAGTCAGAAAAAAAGAAACCAGATTTATTGGACCTAAATTTAGTTTAAGAAGAAAAAGCCATTCCACCAATTTGTCGTTGGAAAGATTTCAAACCACATTCTAAATTTTAGCTCGGTCAAGCAACTGTCTATGAAAACCACCGTGAGTAACTTAGAAACCTGTCACTAGCAGTTTCACTGTTAATGTTTTAATGTCTAAGCTTTATTAACAATGTCCAGGAAGACAGATGAGTCCCAGTGTTGTTTAAATCGGTGTTCTATTAATTGACCGATTTTAACAATGTCATCCCTTCAGTGTATGTGTAAAAACTTCTAAGGTCGTGTGCATCGTCTGTCTGACCATCGTGTGTTTCACACCTTAATAAAATAGCGCTCATATTTAATTATCACGTAGGTTATAAGTCAACAAATTTAGTGAGAAATTATAGCTGAAATTAATAACTGAAATTAGCTCAAATTTTCACTAGCAAGTAATTCTAACTGGGCATGATACCTCTCTTGCTTATATTATGTTGAAAAAGGATTCCAGAGATAAACTGCTTATGAATTAATCTTCTCAGCCATCAAATGGAAAATGAATTCATCACCGTATTAATCCCAAATGCAAAGTGGAAAATATAAAGCACTTCTGATAGTAATAATTCTTAATATCTCTAGTCTTACCTGTCTAGGCACAATCCAGCTACAGTAAGGCTGTATTCTTCTGTCTGAAATTCTTCTGGTTGTGAGACTGGCATCAAAGATTATAGGTGATCATAAAGGGTGTCAATTCATCCTGATTTAACTTTAAAAAACTTGTGATGACAAGCTTACAAGAAAATACGGCGTCACCAAATAACAGACACAGTAAAAGAGGTAGGTGACAATCCTGAGTCCACATTTCTACTGTGACTTAGACATTTGTCTGTCAGCATCAGTGGGGTAGTTTCAAGATGGCAGCAAGTAGCTCTAATAATGTCAGTAGAAAAGCTAGAGTCAGGCTTAGGGAAATAACTGATGCAAAACTGAACTATGTATTAAGAGAACACAAACCTTTCCTAAATGGAATCAATTTGGCAATATCGCAGCCACTGTACAGCTGTCCTGAGTCTACAGAGGCTTAAGCAGATTGGACTACTTACGTTTGACTTACATAGTACATTTTCACAGAAGGTACACAAAGTCTTCAATTTTCTGCCTCTAGACAGATGGGATTTTGCCTCCTTTCTTCTGTGCCCTTCTAAAAGCGCTCACAGTTTTCCCATGGTTGTTTCAGTATAGAGGGGGTTGTTACTTCAGAAATAGTACTTGGGGGAAAAAACCCTTTCAGTTCATCAGTAGAGGAGAGAGAACAAACCTGCGTAAGTATTAGGAGAGGTAACTAACCTCCAGGATAACCCTGTCTGCATAGGAGACCCATAGTAAATAGCACATATCCTGCTTCATTAACTCTTGCAACACTCTCTCAGAAGATGCAGATAGAGGAAACTGTTAAAAGTTGAATGTAGCACTGACTGAAAGACCATATATTAGAACAGACCTGCTAAAAGGGAATTGCGCGGAGCACAATTCAGATCGGTACAAATAGTTTCTGGTAGCTGTTTGATGGAACAGAAAGAATGTTTCTTTAAAGCCAAAGGAAGCAGAAGCAGCCAAAGGAAGCAGAAGCGTATCGCAAGACCAGTTGGTCATACAGGAGACCGACGAGCTGCATAAATTATATGAAATATAATTTCCAGTTAAAAAAGTCTAAGATCCCGTAGTTTAGGAGTAACAATTAACTGAACAAACACACTTTGCAGAGTCTAGACAGATGCAGCAGTTTAAAAAAGAACGACATACTGGTTGCAGTGGATCACAAGCAGAAGGTCTCTGATATACGCGTGGCACTCTGCTCTTGCAACACGTCCCATGCGAGTGCAACCTCCAAATGTAACACTTGCACCAGATCAGGCAGTTTTAAGACCTTGCCTTCTGCATCATCTGTGCTGTTTTGAAACACAGCTCGAAGGGGGGTTGGAATATCTACCACCGGAGATTTTTAAAGCCCAAATTAGACAAATATTTGTGGAGAGTTAATCTTGTCTTAACACGGGGAGATGGAGAAGACAATTGACTTCTTGTCATCCTTTGCAGTTCTGTTTTCTACATTTCTATGGTATGTAAAATGGGACTATTGTGATTTCATTAACTGGGAAGGTGGTTGTAAGAAGCAGCGTATTAAAGATTTTATGGAAGTGAGGACCAGATAACAAATTGCCTTCAAAATGTAGGAGAAGAAATGAAAGGCAGAATATATAGAGAACTATATTTCCAATACTGTGGAGGATCTTACATGACATGCAATTAAGTGAAAACAGCTGATACGATCTAGAAAGCTGGTGATGCTGTAAAATGTCTATCCTAGAATTCATCAGAAGAATTTAACATGAGTTTCTAGTTAAATTAAACATCCGGCTTTTATCTCAAACAGTGTCAAATCATGTTGGTGCAGAAACTGTCTTTGAGTTCTGAAAATGTGAAAAAAATCCAAGAAGTCAGTGTGAATTACCAGTAAAAAAGAGCAAACTTCAACAGCCATTCCCAACAAAAACAAAGTCCCTCCAAACAAAAAGGCATGCAGAAAATTCCTTAATTTTTTGGTTTGGAGGATAACAGCTGAATGTACTGGGATAAGAATGACACCATTAGAAGGAAAAAAAATGTTCCACTCTGCAACTTGGATAGGTTGTGGCAAATGAACTGTACATATATGGGCACTCCTGAGAAGATAAGAACAATTTCTTCTGATGAGAAAAGAATGTAAGCATTGCCATCTCTGACCTATAAAGGAAACTGCAGGGGACAAGTATTTGTTTGCTACAACTGAATGCTGAGGTTTTGTGTGTTCACACTGGTGTGTTCCTACAGTGGGGCACAACACATGCACGTATTCTGAGGAGCACAGGCCCTCTCCCCGCATTGTTTACAATGATAAATGCATAGGTGGATTGATGTGCTGCTTAACTGGTTCATCAGTAGTTCTGTGATTATCAGAAGTAATGGAGCACAGTTTGCAAAATCAGTATCTCGCATGGATTCACTCTCAACGAGCAAGGGATGACGTGACACAGCAGTCTTTTCCACCGTGGGAACACTAACAGGGCACATCTAGTGCCAGTCTTAATTTACACAGATCTTGCTTAAACTTACCATCTTTAATTTTTAATTTGTTTTTTTTTAACCCTTTTTTTAACAATAAGCACAGCTGAATGTCACGGAAATAAACGCAGGCCTTTGGAGCACATTTAGAAATAAACAAAAGTGTAGAAATAAACCACTCAAGATTAAAACCAATTCTGACTCGTGGAATGAAGCATCTCAAGTACAATGACAAAATTAGAATAAAAATACAACAAAATGGGATTCACAGCAAATACAGAAAATTATCAGCAAAAATGTAAATGGAAGAGAGTGACAAATAATAAGAGTTGAACATCAGTCCACCACTGAGGACTGAACAGAGAAAGTGGAAGAGAAGACAGAAGGTTAAACCAGCATTTAAGAAAAACTGCTACCTGAAATCGTATATGATTTAACAGGGATCTGTTATGGCAACACTTAGATAATATTAGATTAAAAGCAAAGATTTTTTTGCTTTCATTTATTCATTTATTATTTATTTATTAAGGTAATTTTCCAGCTAATATGGAAAACACCATACCTTGTGCCTTTGTTATTAAAAGGACAAAAAAAACCCAAACCAACAATCACAGTCTCGTAATTTTGAAGCCAAAGTTAAGTTTAGCAATGGGATATTTCTTAACACTTGGCAATACTAGAGTGTCTAACTGAGGAAATTTGACAGTCCCTTAAATAAACCACTCGTTTTCCATCTTCTCATTTGGAAACACCCTTGTTTAGTGGCTCAAAAAGAAGTCAAAACCAGGAATTCATAACTAGTTAGAACTCAACCTCAAAAACTGATCAGTGAATAAAATCACATCTTATTTTGGTAGTGCCCTGAAATAAGCTCACTGAAACGTGAAAAAGAAAATGGCTGAAGCTGTGATACAGATGTGCGACCAAAAAAAAATAACGAGACATAAAATTGTCACAGTGAAAACAAAAATTTCCTTCACAAACTCATAGAAATTCATACTGGACTGTTAAGCTCACAAGCAAACTTGGTTCACTGTGATGCTATTTAGAAAAAACTTACGTTTTCAAGCTTTAGTAATGCCTGCAAAGTGCCTCTCTTACCGCTCTTAGGGTCAGTATTTTTGTGAAAATGGAAAAGCTTTAATTTCAGAAGACACCAAAGTTGCCAGAATTTATGCGATGCGCACGCTCAATGAAATTTGAGCCCAGTATATCAAGTTTTTGCTAATAGAAAGGATTATCTGCACACACACACGAATAGCATGTGATATAAAGGTGACTGCTAAGAACAATTTGTCACAAAGCATGAAATGGAAGGAACTGAATGTAATGGATTAAAAAGGAGAATAAATTGGGCCAAATACTTGGCGGAAAAGGAGAGAAGGTAAGATGATACATGAAAAATACTACAGGAGTGACTGAGAGAAGCAAGAAAATGAGTTAAAAAGGGCAAAGCAGAAACAGTGGATAGAAGAGAAAATGAATGGATCAAGGATTAGGAGATCAAAAGCTACGAAGTCAACTGCTTAAACAAAAGATTAGTAATTTAGGAATTGGTAAGACCGGTCTGATGGAAAGGTGATAAGAACGTGCATAGACAGACTGCTGCATCCAAACAAGGTTAAGTCTAGCTAAAGCTGTAAACACCTGGAGACTAAGAAGGCTCCACCTTTGTTCCAAACCACTCCACCTCACGTGAACCATGTACAGGTAAGCCACTCAAACTGCCACTTCCCATTTAAGCCGGTAGACCAGCGGTAGACTGTTGGTATTCCGGTCACTGTCAAGAACTCGCCAGAAAAATGGCAAACCGTGCTCTGTGAGTTTCCTCATCTCTACAATGGTGCTTATAAACCTTCATAAATTGTTACAAAGTAGAACATGATCTTTATTAATTAATTAATATCTGTTCCCCATCCCTTCTTTTATCTGAGCCTGACTTAATGCCCGTTGCAATCATAGGAATTCTTTTCACTGACTCCTAAGATGAAATAAAATCCTTTGAAACAAGGGAATAAACTAGATCCTAGTGTTTTCACTATTTGGGATGTTAAAGGAGGGTATTAGTAAACCATATATAAATGATTTGACACTTCTTTGCTATAAAGAGCAATCTTTGTTCCCTTTAGGATATCCTTATTGTCAGTAAGCTTTTAACTCATTTGTCCAAATTGCTTGAGTAGTTTAATTCTACTGCAACTCCTTTAAAATAACTGGGGGATTTGCCAGTTCAACTTCACTGAATTAAGAAAGCAAGCGCTTTGATGAAGCGGTGAGCCATGCCACTTCAAACCCTCAAATTCTGCATCCTTGTTTTCCCTGTTGATAGCTTGTATTTCTTTGTAGATTGTCCTTTTTCCCTTCTAAACAATTCTGTTCCGTTCTCCCACACTCGATTCTTCCTGATAGCATTTCTCAAATCTGAGTTCCAAATGGTAGTGGAATTTGTTTATTCACTTTCTTGGTTTGCAGCCCAATCCTTCTGCATCGGTTCTGTTCCCACCAAGGAGGCAGGAAGAGGAGTCATATGGTATTTTTACAGCCATTTGTTACTGCTATGATGATGACTTCACAGCTCTTTGCACAAATTGTCACCTGATGGATAGGGGTTTTTTGTTGTTTGTTGGGTTGGGTTTTTTCCCCCACTCTCCTCACCTTTAAAGCCAACAGAGATGTGCATGTAGCTATACACAGGAGGGTGTATTATATCAAAGCCATGGTATTGTGTACACTGCAGTACAATACTCCGTCAAAAACTTTTTTAATTACTTGCTCGGGAACTAAGAGAAAACTGCCCAGACCATTTGTGAGGACAAAAATTCAGCATGACTATAAGCAGATTAAATTTGCCAAAGCATCTTCATTCCAACCTCTTTCCACACATGAAAATTCTTTCAATGACATTGTCTCTCTGTGCAGTGCAAGGGTATAGCAGAAAGATTCTATGTGCATGAATCTGCTTGGAGCACAGCTTGTGTTCACTGAGTGCCAAGAGATCCATCAACCACAATCCTGCTAATCTGCTTTATTCCACAGCCTCCACAGAAAGCTTATTCTCGTAAACTTTTAAAAATATTTAGGAGCATGAGAAAAAGATAAATAACATTCTTTAAAACCGTCTCCCTGTTTCCCAAGAGCACAACACAGAAAACATTGGGAAAGAACTGACCAGGCTGTTTTATGGTTCCTAATATTGCTTTCAAGTAAACAAAGATACCACAATTATAAATGTATCACTTCATTGGATAACTAGAATATTTTTCTTCACTTTATTAAACATGGAAACCAGGAATTCCCAATTCCCTAGAAGTACAAGGACAAGTCTGAAATTTAGAGATATTTATCTTCACTAATAACTACAACGAGGTAATTATTTGAAGGTATCATTATCAGGGGTTCTGAAAAACCCCCGAATCCCCTGATAACGAATTTAATTGAGAATTTAATTGTTTGGAGAAGAGCTAGAATTCTGTATGTGAGTTGTTATTTGTCCTTCACCAGTTCTGGATAGAAAAAAAAATGTAAAATAGTAAAAAAAAAAAAAAAAGAAGAAATGATAATGCACATTTCAGAAAAGTTGTTCAGAGTTTTAGAATGATATTTCTAAATCTGAAATGAACTAGGGAGTTCTCCAAGGAAAAGCTGGAATTCCTGTCCATTCATGATAAAACCCTAAAATGCTGCAAGTATACTTATTGGCTTTGTTTATTGGTTTGTTTTGTTGTTTGTTTTTTGCCATGAATACACCAGAACCTTAATGAATAGACAGAATCAAATATACCTCATTGCAACTAATGAGCTGATGTGGCTGTTCATGAGAATGAAATGCCCTTCTTAATGCATTCTGCTGTAAGTAAAAATGCTTTCATTAAGAAAAGAGGAAGAAGCCTGGATTAATTCTCTGAATTATCTCAATCTCCTGAGCCCTGTCTTAATGCAGAAATAAACTTGAAAAAAAAGTTGTTGGGTGTTGCATACCAAGCTTCATAGCCAGGGTCATTTCCAAACAGAAGAACACGGGTTGTGGATTCAAGTGTAAGCAGCAGCTTTACAGACTGGGGCTGTTTATGCCAAAACCGAGATAAAATGCTAGCTAGGAAGGTTCCCTTGAATAGGCAGAGGAACAGAAAACCAGTCACCTTATCAACAATTATCTGAAAGGATGACTGAAGAACGGGCCTTCCTAGCTGGCCTCTCTTTTAAACACTCCAGGGAGACCCTCTGCCAGAACATAAGGACGAGAACTGTGTAACGAGCCACTGAAACACCGCGAGGAAGCCAAAGACAAGGACAAAATCCTGAAGCTTATTTCTGAAAAGGGGAGCAAAAAGAGTATTTCACCATTTTGTATTTGAGATTCAAGTGGCCACATTACAAAATGTGTGTGGTTGACCTCAATTTTGTGCAGTTCAGATCTCTGTTGCTAAGGTTTGCACGGAACTCATACTGTATCTGCCTCTGAATCAGACTTCCTGGCTTGCTGGCTCTTTCACTAACATAGCGTAAGCTCCCTCTTGTCATTGTACAAATGCATCAATTTATTTAGGGCCTGTCTTTTAACAGATCAGTGTCTTTTTGATCTCCTCTTTTAGCCTTGGCAAAATAACCTCGGTAGCATTACTGGGGCTGAAGATTCTTCTCTTTATAAACTGGATTTTCCTGTTGTGTTTGAGAGCCTTCAGCACGGCTGAGGAACAGGAGCTTTATGCAGCCTGAGCCCCGGGAAGGGGGCAGTGGGTGGGTAGCTGGACGTGTGCGTGGTTAGTAATTTGCCTCACAACACCACAGATCAAACAGGTACAGTGACTCATAGTGGAGGCTCATTCAAAATTTCTCCTTTTGTCATATGCTCACATATTTGAGAGAAAATTTAAAACCTCAAATATTAAAAACTGAAAATACATGGCCACAGCTTCTGACTAACAGCACATTTACTGGGAAATACAGATTGAAATCCCAGACTGGAAAACTAAGTCAAATTGTGCAAGCCATTTCTATAGGGGAAAGATACTAGGATTCTTTATTTAAGAAAAATGTTACATTTCTTAGAAAGTACTCTCTCATTCAGAAAGTGCCCCCAAAATAAAACTTGAATCTTGTCAGTTTAAGCTAAAAGTAAACATTTTTTTTTAAATAGATATTACAAGAAGGTTATAGAGACCTACATTAATTTAACAAAATATTTTTTGAATGACCCCGAATTATTGTATTAAAAATGGTTTTGTCATTAAAAAACAGAATGATGCAAGCCAAAACTTCCATGTCAATTCAGCCACGTCCACAATTTTCTAATAAAACCCAAAATCTTCACACTTGACAAATGGCTCAGTGGCTTCCAATTTCAACAGAATGATGACCTGACTCCCTGGATGTTTTTTTTGGAACAAATAGCAGCGGTGCAGGACAAGGAAAATATGCCTGGGGAAAAGGAAGGATGCATGGCTCTAGGACAGATGTTGAGAGAAGAAAAAATCCTTAAAGAAAGAGAAGTGGCATGAAACCAAAAAAAGTCCCGAAATAGATTGTCCCGGGAGGGGGAGGAGCCACAGCTCTTCAGGGAGCTCATGGGACAAAGACATAGGAAAAAAAGCAAAGGATTCTTACTGCCCTTTGTGAGTTTAGGTACAAGAAACCCTACATTGTTTTACCTGTCTGAAATAGTTGATGCCTGTCCTAGGTATTTTTTCCCATGATCTGACAGATTTCCAACTACGTACTGGAAGAGAAATCACCTGTTTGACTCAGTTACATCGAAAACATCCTAACTGAGCGGTATCTACGGCTGTGCCAAAGGTTCTCTCCTGCTGGCACCTGTTCTTATATCCGAAATGCAAAAAGTTTCTCTGCATTTTTTATCCTTAAAAATTGTAAGCGTACAATTGTAACTACTAAACTAGGCACCTGTGAGCCCAGTACTAACACTGGCATGAGTATTCAGGATGCCTTTTCCAAACAGTCTCTCACGTTTACACCACAGTTAAAATGGAAGCCATGCTGCTCAGAGAAACGTTCTAATCATGAAAAATTAGAAAATTCTGGAGTATAAGACACAGACAAGCTCCCCTTCCTTCCGTGAAATCCTACTAAGTGGTGAAAGCTCTTAAAACACATATACCAATAGGCTGATGATATTATTAGTAACGTACCGAACATAGATGGTAATATATTAGGTCTTACTAAAGAAGAGGTGGCCCTCACAATTTTGTTGATGGTTAGCACCTATTTAAATGTTCTTCTGAAGTCTGAAAGCTTAGGAATTCAGAAGTCATATAAAGAAGGCTGATGTAGACCACGAATAAAAGACAAGTAACAATCTAGAATATCTGAAAAGGCTAAAAAGGCTTTCAAAAGTCTCTAACGGATTTCTTCTCAGTAGCCCCCCCAACTTAGGCTAGGTATTTATCTTGATTTTTTTTATTATTATTTTTTTGTTAATTTCAAAATGCGTTGAGTGAAATCAAGCAAAAGGTGAGAAAATGTCAGCCTTGTCAACCACCAATGTAGTATGTAAGCACCTAGCAATTAAAAAACCTGCAATATCTTTCATAAAGATCAAGTAGATCATGCTTTTCCTTAAACAGAAATAATTACACCGCTCATTCATTAACTTCTTCATAAATCCTATTAATTTTGAACCACTATATTATCCTGGAAATGCAGTTGAGGCTAAATGAACCTCATTACACGGTGTCCATGAAAATGGTAATAGGAATAAGGGTAGGCAGTGCAGATGGTAATAATTAATTGCTCATCTTCTAGCAACACAAACTTTAAATCAACAGTTCCATTACAAAATAAAATGATTTTGTTTGCTAGAAGCATTTTAGTATGGTCCACGTGCATTGGTGGTAGGTTCTTTTTAATGCAATTTTTAAATGGTGAAGAGATAAACACGCGGTGATTTTTATCTATGTTTTTGATAAATGAATGTCTCAGCAAAATTTTACAGCTAAAAAGGTTATTTACTTAAAAGAGATTTTCTGTATGTGGAAAGGTCAGATTTTTTTTAGATTGCTGTGAAATTGCTTCTGCCTTTTAGCAAATCTTCTAAGACGGCTCCTCTCCTTGTAGTGTTGACAAGGACACAGGAAGGATGTGGCCTGAAGAAATCAAATGAACAGCATAAAATCCTGGCTGGTATCTTCTGCTGCCACAGTTTGTGGGTTTTGAAATTCTGTCAAAATGTTGAACAATACGAGAAGACAGCGAGGACTTCTGAGGAAAAATCAATAGCCGAGTCTTTTGAACTGTCCATGTACAAAGTTCTAATGAAAATGTCCTTGAGGGAAGTTTTAATAGTGGACTTGGAGATCAGCTCCTCCACTGCCCTGATAGCATTGTACAGCATTTGAAGTTTTCAAAGGTACCAATCCACAAAAGTTTGGCTCATACAACTAAGGATGGAGATGCCTCTGAGGGATCTCCAAACCAGCAGTCTGCCACCGAAGACTGTACAGAATACTGCCTGTGTTATTTGCACTGTGGCAGGTTTTAGCTGGAGGGTACAATTTACTTCAAGGGAGTTTGTAAGTCTTTAAATAGCATACAAACTAATAACTGATCAGATGCTCAACGCAATACAAGAAATGCTCCACTCTGACTAAAGGGATTGTACTTAATCTACTGTAAATAGATGGAAGTTTTCTATAAATACAATTTATAAAATGTGAAATAAGGTGTGGACATAATATCCCATTAACTGGGAATACATTTCTTTGTATCCGTCTGAGCCTGTTAAAAATGCAAAACATTCAGCACTGCATCAAGGTCATTCTGGGAGAACTGCCACACATTAAATTGAGGTTAAAATGGTTGGTAAGTGAGGGTTATACAGTAATTGCACCGCCATTCCCCTAAAACACAAAATGCATACATTTACTGTGCCTTTGGAGCATTTTCCCCCCAGTGCCATTGAGAATTCATATGCATTCACTCTCAATTATAGTTAGTGTTATTAGAGTAAAATCTTTTGCTATTAACATATACGGGATCTGGCACAAGCACAGGAAATGTTTCAATTAACTGAAAATGTTAATTAACCCCCCCCCCAAATGATAATGCCTTTTTCATTATATAATGGTGTTATATATAGCCTATATATCCTAATAAAGACGTATCACAAAGTCAGCATAGAGATTTCCTCAGAGGCAGAAACCCAGCATTTTAAAATTTCTTTTGCTTAATAAAAGGAACCTTTCTTTGCTTTACGCAGAGCCACAAGGCAAGGAGCTGCTGCTGGCCAAGGTGAAGAGCACATCTCTCCTGCCCTGGTCAGCTGAAACTTAGCGAGAGCAGGCTCCCTTTCCTTCCTTGGGCTTCAGATCACTCGGGCATCTTAAAGAGACAGCATCATCATGAAGTACCCAGAGTTCCCTCTAGTCTGTTTATAGTAGCACATTTCACAACTTAAAACCAGAAAAAAATCAGCCACGTAGTCAAAAGTACACGTTTTCCCTTCTTGTGTGCGGCCGCTGCTTTGGGATCTGCCAAACAACTGTGATGTTGCAGTCACTGCTCTACAAACTCTTTCCCATCTACAGATTGTTCCATACTTTCAGGTATTATTTCCAGCAGCACAAAGCCTCAGAAAGATACCATAGACGGTCACAGCATTCAAAACACCCAGACTACTGCAGCAGCCCCACTATTTCTTCTTTCCATTCATATGCAACCTAAACGTGATGGCATTAGTACAAAACAGGGACTCCTAAAGCCAGCCCAATAGGCAGAATCAAGGCAAAGTAAATATGTTAATAAGTCCAAAGCAGCATATCAAAAGTTAGCAAAATAAATTGTTGTACGTAGTTGTGAATGGTTTAATTTATGGGAAGCGTGTCTATAAATACCAGGAAGGTGAAGAAATAGGAAAGTTCACATCTATCCTATTATAGGTAATTGAAAAGTATCCTGAAATTACACAACGCTTAGAAGTTTTAAGACCACAATTTAATGGACATGTTCATCTCTAGCCTCTGAATAATTCCTGAATGATCATGAACTGAGTGCTTAGAGAACTCTCAAATACCATGACTTTCACTCGGTAGTTTTGTTAATGCCGTTTTTTTTGCTCCATAATGGAGAGGAAGTATAATTCACTGAGCTATTTCGTGTTCTATAATGCACTTGAGTCAATTCCATATCTGTCTGAACAGAAAGATGTCAAAGAATTAATCATCACCTGCCTCCCAGTTAAAACTATAAAGGCCAGTTTCCCTTGTTTTGAGTATTCACTTAGTCCTAATTGAAGCAGCACTTAAATATCACAATAGAACAATTCACTCTGAGAACTCTTTCCCATTCCCATCTTCCTTCTGCCACCCTCCCTCCCCATTAAACTGTTTTCTGCTTCAAACTCGAAGAACAGCATGAAGCTTGTCATGGATTTTTATTGCTGTAGCAATACATATGGGTGGAGTGCAAGTGATGGAGGAGAGTTGGAAACAAAATGAGATTTTTTTGCCATTTTTTTCACTCGGTTAATCTGCTTTTTGAAACATAATGCATATGCATTAAGTATTAATATGAAGCCATGACAAAAATCAGTATTTTTTCATAATGTTTCCGAGGGTAGAATTCTACATAGAACAACTGATTTCTTGAAAATACAACTTAAGATCACTAAAAAATTAGAGCATCACGTAGAGCAATTGCATGATTTGAGAATTTAAAAAGAGAAAACAACTTATCACAGGGTAGAGAGGATGAATGAGAGTTCATTTCAGTTAAGTTCTTTGCTGTGAGGGCGGTGAGGCACTGGAACAGGTTGCCCAGGGAAGCTGTGGATGCTCCATTACTGGGTGTGTTCAAGACCAGGTTGGACAGGACTTTAAGCAACCCGCTCTAGTGGGAAGTGTTCCTGCCCATGGCATGGGTGTTGGAACCAGATGAGCTAAGGTCCCCTCTAACACAAAACATTCTAGGATTCAGCTGAAATGCACTAATTTGACCTAAGCAACTAAAGGATTTACCAAGAAAGGATTGATTATGGCTCAGTTTCACAAAGTCACGTTTATGAATGTGTCTAATAACAATAAAATATCTGGACAGCC
>JANHFX010015362.1:0-23480 GCA_027560015.1 Chloroceryle amazona | reverse complement strand
AAAAGCTTGACAAGGGGTGAAAAACTAAGGGATGAAGAGAAGGTAAGGGAAAGTAAATGCTGCTCTACACAATTGAGTTCTAGTCCCAACTGAAATGATGTTAGCTGTGGTAGTGACATTAAAATGAATGTGTTATTATGTGCATCATATATTTGTATAGAACTAGAAAATCTCCAATCTAATTTAACAAAATCCTACCATTGAAGGCAATAAAATGTTCTTTAGACCTACAGATACTATACTAGGCAAAATGAAGAATCAGGTGTGATATGGAACTTAAGCCTGCATCTAACCTCTCCATCAATAGAACTGGGATCTTTTTTTGTCAAAAAGATGAGAGAGTGATTAACCAGTTTGAATTGTTCAGGTACAACAGGATCGAGAGAGGGACATAAAGAAAGAGAGCAGTGTGTTCATGGATCACACGCTGAACTGAACAATAAATTCTGTCCCTGAAGTTTGGGTACTTAGCGAGACGACAGTCTCCTAGGGAAGCTAGTAGAGGCAATTGAATGGCCAACTGTAAGACAATACAAAAGTTAAAATGAGGGGAGATTTCAAATCCAGCTTCAATCTGTGCTTTCCCTGGCTCTTCTAGAATTGGGTGGGGGGTGTGTGTCAGTGTTGTGGTGTTGAGATTTATGGTTTTTCCCTAACATTTCCCAACTACTGTTTGCAAAAATGCATTGCAACGAAAACTTTCTCAAGCAGAACGTTACTTATCTTACCAAAACACAACAAGATGTGCTTCCCTGTGCAGTATTAAGTCTGACCATACAAGAGTTGCAACTGGCCCTCCCTAGTAGCTGAGCTGCTCTACACATGTGGAAAACTCTTCAAGAAGACTGCAACACGCAGATTCTATCCATGCCCTACAGAGTTATGCAACTGAACCTGGTTCAGAATGTGCAGGAAGTGATCTCGTGTTGAGAAGCGATAAGGATCCAGCATGCCCCAGAGCTCACGTACTCCCAACACGTACTCACCTTCAGACTGAACTGATACAAATCTGTGGAGCACCGTTTTCCAAAAGGTGATATAATGAGGCTTTCCTACTAATAAATCAATTAATTGGCACACAGTAAAAGGACATGAAGTGTCCAAATCAGAGGGACAAGTGTTCATACGGATGGCATCTTCCAGCTGAGGAGCTTGAAAACTCAGCCATTAGTGTAATGTCTTCTTAATGCTGGATTGCAGGATCCGGTTATAAATAAATTTTAGAATTTGGATTTATCTCATATTAACTTTCACAGCTCTCAAAAGATTGTTTCAACATCCACCTGAGGTAAAATGATTCTATTTTCAGCGCGTACTGGACTGACTTCCCTGATTGTAGCAGACTGAATTGTATTTTTGTAAGGCTTTTCAATGGGCAGCCAAATAAATAGCTTTTTCCCTGCTGCATGGTTTGCTGTTTGCTTAAGCAAAAATCCAATTTCTGGAGAAGACTCCACAAGGGCTAAATTCCCTGCCATTTACAAGTGTCCCATTAGAGTAGCTTTCTATATGGAAATAAAGTTCCAGGACAAGGAGAGAAAGAGTAGGTCTGAGGTCCGCTGTTCTTGATGTGTTTTATTATTTCTTTTTCAGTTGAAGAGTAGAGCTGTGCTCCCATGAGAGAGTAAAATCTGAATACAAATGTCTCCGGAAACGGAGCTTCTTTAAAAGTAAGATCCTCTTTCTTGCCTTTTTTTTTATGCCCCCCCCACACCCCGGTATGCATCAAGGACAAGGGGAGACCTGACAGCTTCAGACTCAAGCTGTCTTTCGTTAAAAGGTTTTTAATTAGAAATTCGAAGAAAAAACTCCTACTGGGGCAGCATATATTAGAAATGTTGGGATTTGGGCTTGATTACTCTTTTCTTTAACAGAAGTGTTTGCTTTAAAACAACTGCAATTAGAAGGATGGTAAAACAACTGCACTTCTAAGGATGGGGTGAACGAGACCCTGCGCATATACTGGCAGTATGAAGAATTACCAGTTACTAGTGTTATTCCATCTAAAAGAGGGGAACAAGAAAAGTGAAAGCGTTTAATGAAAGTTCACAGAGGTGGATTTAAGTTAGATCTGTTAGGACAGACATTCTAAATCTGCAGGATTAAAATTGATTATTGAAAGAATGTTTACTGAAATTTAACAGCCATGTAATGAACTCTGACATTCATCTACTTTAAAAGTAATAGTCAAGAAGCATCCTCTAATACTTGGCAGTTATATACTTAACAGTGTTTTAAGTACAAAAGTTGTATTTAAATTAACTTCCTTTCAGTTGGGGATGTAATTATTATAATGATAAAAGACAATCTCTGCTTCGCTGGAGCACTTCCAGACAGTCTTACACAGATGAACCAACGCCATCAATCCCACGCTGATCACTCGTGCTTCTGTTTGCAGAGTAAGGGGGACTTCTGGGGGTTCACCAGACCAAAGAGGCGTGCAGCGGCCTGGTGACGATGGCTGCCTCACTGCTGCAGCCATCCCAGGCTGTGTTTTCACTTGCACAGACAGGACAGTTCTTGTTAAGGGCAAGCAATGCTTAGAGAGAGGGAGTCCAGGAAGAGACATGGTAACCTAGGACACGGTGCTGGTCACGCAGACTTAATGAGATCTCTGGGTGACCCAAATAGTACACAGCAGGTCAGGCCACAGAATTCCCTTGTGGTTTGAACGGCAACAGTAACACTCCCTTGTCTGAGGGCAGTATCGTGACATTTTCTGTTTGCCACCAAAAGCTGGACCAGAATTGCGATGCATGGGAGAACAATTATATTCTGTAGTGGGCAAAGGGCACTTAGGAACCTGGCGGGTTTGGATGCATATATTAGATATCTGATAGCATTCCAGAGTGATGCTTTTGTCTAGGGGGATTTTGCACTAGAATACTGACCATAAGCTCACTGTTGAGCTCCAAACCCGACCTTGTAGCTGTTGTGATTGAAGTTGTTGAGTTTTGGCCGCCAGATTACTAGCAGCATTTTTAAGCAGGGATTTGAATTTGACAATAGATCACCTTACCCGTCTTCTGGAAAGGAGTTCTGTACATATACTATATGAATATTTATATTAAAGAGCTTAAACTTGCATTTAAAGTGTATTCATAATTGCCTTCTAGGAGAAAGAGGGAATAAGAGGCCTTTGAGGAAAAAGCAAGACACTGTTATACGTAACACGCAAGCAAAGAAGCTAAGGAAATAGTTACAGATTTAACTATATATAAGTCATTAAATGACACAGAAGATGACCAGGGTTTATAGTGGAGAGAAAAATACCTTCTTCCTTTTTCACACAGGGTCAAAACAGGAACATCCCACGAGAAGCAATCAGAAACTTTATTCTGTGCATGACAAAGCTTCTAGAAGCCCGTACAGTTCTACCTGCCTAGAAGAGTGACCTGAATAATACGACTTGAAAAGAAATTACTTTTTCTTCTAAAGCTACTTCAGAATTATTCCTCTGCAGATTGCTGCTTCTATTTCGACCAAAGACAGAATGTGTGGAGGTCTATGTATCTTATTCCATACATTTATGAACATGTTCAGTGTGGGTATTACCGATGAGAACACTATTTTCTCCTCAACAATAACTAGACTTCTCTAAATTTAATCTACTGCTGAGGTTTAAAAGTTCAGTTCAAATTACCTTCTGAAAATTCAGTTTGAGGTATCTTCTCTAGGTAAGAGACTTCCTGCATACTTTCACTTAGTCATGTGTTATTTCCCCTTCATAATGTAATATCTTGTGTTCTACGTCGGTTCAAAGGTGGCTGCCTTAACAAATTTACACGCCATTTACAAAATACACTTATAAACATCACAAATCACTTTTGGACCTCTGAGTCTGGAAAATCACTGAAATATTATGAAACGTGATTTTTTTTTTTTTTCCCTTTTCTTTCAATACCAGAAATGATTGCCTTGGCAGTGCACAGACTAGTTCCCTTGCTTTTAAATAATACCAAGAGACAAAAATCCTTCCTGGGAAGATTTGTGAGTCTTGCTTCACCAGAACAGGTTCCAGTTCTGCAGAGGACGCATGCATGCATGAACCTCACCTTTCAATGGCTTCTTTAATATTTACGAGAATTTGGGTAATCTTTACCTAGGAAAGATCTTCACTTTTTGCTTCTAATTCTTCTATTTCCTAATCAAATTCAGGAAGTCATGATTTTAATTTAAAATTCTTGTACTAACCTTTAAAGTGAATGTATTTAAAAAACAACCAGTGCTTGGAGACAGTATAAATCCCTATAAAGTTCTGAAAGTTGAGCTCAAGGCAGTAATTACAAACAAGAAAATGCACTGAGCTTATTCAAATTACCTGCTATGGTGTCTCCTTCAATGTAATGATCTATTTTTATATTCTATAATTTTTATAAGTTTCTTGCTTTTGTTGGGGGGATTTTTATTTTGGATTTTTACAAGCTTTGCTATCTTAGAACCTCTTTAAAATTTGCCTGTTACTAGGTTTGGGAAAAACCACAACCATCTAATTTAGAAGTGTTACAAATCTTAAAAATGCCTAAATCTTCATATAAATGATCATTAATAAAATTTAGCTAAATGAGGATTTCCTCCAATGATGTTCTTGGTACTGAAGCGTTTTTACATCAATGTAAGGTTGCTGCATACACCTTAGTGGTGCTATTGTTCAGTAGGAGTTCAAATTACCTCTGGATATCACTAGGTGTTGTACTGGTTTACTGGAGTTTAAATAACAAGTGAGCTCAGCTGGAAAAATACCAATAGCTCCTGGCAACAGTGACTTGCTAGGATTAGAAACCTACTGCTTTGCCTTGATTCTTAGCTGCATTAATTCCCAGTACCTGAAACAATCTTGCTAAACTGCAAAGTTTTTTTAGGATAACAGGAGGGAATTCTGATTTCATAAAGTAGGCTTGTGTGGAATTGTGAAACAGATAGTTGAGTCCGATGTGTACTGCATATTTAATATGTGGATATGTTTTCATGTTAAAGCTAAATATCAGCATGATCAATGGCTAGAAGAAATTCAAAACACTGCCAATCACGATGAGCAAAATTATCCACCTTCATGATTTTTTTTTCTGGCTGCCTTTGAGTTTTTTAATTGCATGCATCAGTTGATGAGTATTGAACTTGTACTTGTTGAAGCACAACTTGAAGCTGTACTGAACTTATATATTATATTAAAATAATTACGTGTCAGAGGTCACTTCCTACTACAGTCCTTGAAGCCTGTGCCTAATAAGTATGAGAGAAATCAAACCAATCACTGCAACTCATGAAAACAAAGAACCTATTGTGCTTTCCACTATGGCAACAGCACCTGAAAGTTACTACTACTCAATTCCAGACTGGCATTCTGTAACTTGTACTAAAAGCCCTCTGAAAATCCATGCCATTTTTATCCTATTAAAGATGTTACGCTAGATGGCAATGGTCATTCACACCTCTGTGAAGAAATTTAGTCAGATTAGGAAAGCTTACAATGGTTTTAGATTGGACATTCTTATCGCCACCAGTTTGCAGGAATGGTGTCTAGAAGCTGGTACATCTGAACCTGCTGGAGATGACAGTCACTCTTACATTGAAAACATATAAATCAATACAGCCACTCTGCATCACGACTGCTGACACTCGTATTTATTGTTAAAGGATTCTCCTTCAGTTTTTCAGAGACCAGCTACAGACGAGTAAACAGAACTAGAGAAGAAAAAAGAAAAAAAAAGAAGAAGAGAAAGAATAGTTTGCATAACTGCTACTTATTTCAATAGAGCCATTATTTTGGAACATTAGACTGTTCTGAGTCAGTGCCCAGGATGAAGGTCCAGCTAGCACAGTACCTTGTTTATGAGGTCACCAAGCAGCAAGGAAGACCTCAAGAACTGGAGGACATATGCCACAACGTGCACTACAACACCACAAACTATGATCAGCTATCCGATAGAAGCACCAGTGTTTGCACACCTCCCCAGTGCTATGGTTAGACATCTGAAACAAACGCGTCCTGTCTTGCAATTGTCATAAAAAGAAGCTGAAGCTAAGCACTTATTCGACAGTGTAAAGCTATTGACTTATATCCATGACTTTCAAAAAGAACCTTTTTATTGTTAAAAATGTTATATGGAAAATACCAACATTCTTACTAAAGCTCGCTTTGGATATTTTAAGATACTTTATGGTTCCACATCTCTTACAACATATTAAGCAAAATGTTCATATCCTAAGCACAAGGCTCTTGATATAAACCAATATATAAATATTGGACTCAGTGATCTTTGGAGGTCCCTTCCAACCCCTAACATTCTGTGATTCTGGGAAATTATAAATATTATTTTCACTTTCACCAGTGATGTGCTGTGGAAAATCCTCTGACATTTTCTATCTACAAACAGACTATGAACGTAGTAAAAGATAAAATCGTGGCATCATGGTGTTGGTCCAATTTACTTATTGTTTCTAAACAGCAAGGAACATAATCTATTACATCTTTCAGTATTCAGATTCAGTATTTCAGATTCTTGAAGAATCTGCTGCCTTCTCGATCGTGGTCTCCCCAGTTAGTGCCACTTACTCTCAGAGGTGAAACTCTGAGACCAGCACGCTCTGGGACATTTTGATAAAGCTAAGTGAGTGCTAATGCCAGTGCCTAGTGCAGCTAATATAACTCTCTCTCCACAGGAACAAGGAAAAAAAAATAAACCACACACACATAATCATGGATTTAGGTGTTTCTGAATGCATTCACTCATATGCTCTTATTTGTCTGGTCATGAATTGAAAAGAGCTTTTATATCAGTAACATTTACAAATAGTCTTAACCACATATGTATAAGAAGAACGACACTACGTGGTGAAATTGTTTAATATTATCAGAAGGTGAATTCAGCATATCTGCAAAGAACATGCTGGTTGGCTTTTTTTAAAATGCATTTTCCTTGGCTGATTAATGAAGAACTTTGGATACAATTTAATCTATCCAGGGATGCAAATGTTAGTTTATATTTTTCAAGGCTGATTACTGAAGAAGTTCTAAAGCAGTTTAATCTGTTCAGGGATGTTAAACAAATATGTCAACATTCATTTTACATTTGTGTCTACCACAGCTAAACTAGAAGAATGCTGGAAACAGATTGCAGTACTCTGTTTGCTCAAGGGAAAAAAAAAAAGTCAATATGCTTCATATTTTATAGAAGACGCAAACTCTTTCTGAGATGAATGCTTCTCAGATTGAAGTTTTCAGTAGCTTTACTGTGCAGATTATGGTCTGGCGTTCTGCCATATAATGATATATAACCTTATAGCTCACTATTATGCAAATAACAATTTGGCTTGGAGATCTGAGTGCTTAGAGTTTCTCGGAGGACTATCATATATTTCAAACTTCTTACACCAAATTGCATTTGACATCTAATTTGAACTCAATTTATGTAGAAAAATAATTTTAAAAATCCTCTTGTGTACTTTTCTAATAAGAGAAGGGTTACGTTTTAATTTTTTCTTTTTTTCATATGTAAATATATATGCGTACAGTAGGTTCAATTTGGCTAGACAGGGAATACACCATTAGACAGTCCACTATGTATCAAAGAGGATGTAAAATAAACATGGGAAACGATAGCAAAAATGTTAAAATTCATACAGGCATCTCGCATTAATTATTTTTTACAAAATAAGACTGACAAGTACATATGCATTCAACCATGTTGTACAGGGAATTAATACGGGAGAATGGCATATGAAACAATCAAGTTCAGAAGTTGGTAATTAATCTGGGAAAGGTCAATTCTAAACTGCACTTTTCAGACCTCTTAAATTCAGCTAGCGGGGTCACTACTACACTTATAGTAGAGATCATTCAATCTTCATCCTTGCCCTACCAAGGACACCGAGACTTAATTTGGCAGAGAGGGCTTTTTATGCCAATGGCTGAAGCTTGCATTTCAGAAGCTGGTCTAACTGTGCATTTAAATATTTATAACCTTCAAATTCACAAACACTCAATCTCTGTCACATTCTCTTTCTATATGTATGTATTCATAAAATGTGAAAGATTACATTACTTAGAACTATTTATTATGCTGCAGCTTTGCCTATCTGTTGGACTTAAAGTGTTGAGTTTAATTGATGTATAATAAGAGTTTAAACATGACGAGCAATGAAAACCAAAGAACGCAGTCTTGTGCTAAGAAGGAAACTGGAGGAATTACTACAGGTAAAAATAAAACGAAGGCCAAAGAGGGAAGGACGCAGCTAAGCGCTTGGCAGCTGTAAGAGCCTCACCTTTGCTTTTGTTCAGAAACACTCAAGCCTTTTGCAAACTTGTGTGTTACCTTGGAGGGTTACTGCACAAAGTAAGGGACCCAACAGCCTAGAAAGTGCTGCATAACATCAAAACTCAACTTGTTTCATTGTTCGACAGTCTTACATATCTCGCTCTGCAGAAAACACAGCAAAAAATCCAGTTTAACAAGTCCTCATCACCACTTACCCCTCATTCTTTGCTGTTAGTATTTTGCTTCTATGCATTAATGATCCTCAAACATCAGCAACACCACCGTAACCTGTGGCACATGGGGACCGCTATTTCTGACCAGTGCAGCAATTCTGTATAGGAATTGGTTCTGTTTGGTCATGATAATCTTTTCAATCTTTTGGTGTTCACTTTCCTTTCTGACATGTCAGTCACAGTGTTCCACTTCCCAATGTTTCTTAAGTCCCCCTAGCATGCATACTTTCACCCATTCTATCTCGAGTGACATTTCTCTGTCAAGCCACACGAAGGGATCACTACATTTTGAAAGGACCTACATGTTCGATGAGCACCAGTGAACTCTAAGAAGGATTAACAGAAAAATATATTTCCAAGTGGATATTTTAGGTAATAGGAAATTGTAAATGGAAACACTAAATTTAACAGAGCTGATTAATAAATAAAAAAAAATATATATGCAATTTGCTTAGATTTTATGAAGACTTCGATTAAAGTTCGCACTGTATTTGAAGTAAAGTGAAGGTATAAAATAAACTCCAGACAATAATACCGTTGTAGTGAGTTCAGAGCAAATGTGTTCTTAGACTGCTATAACAATCTCTGTTGCAACAGAGCACTGTGAATGCTTATTTTATTATGGTAGCCCTTGCCAATGTGTCTGCATCTAAGGATTTGTCAGTGACCGTGTTACCAAATTCATTTCTCAAAGGTTTACAGCATGGTCAAAAAACTCACTCCTGGGAGAAGCCTGGCATTCCAACTCGTCACTTAAACCTTTGTCTTGTAAGCTTGCTCTAGACAACTGGTAGTACTTAGAAGGGGAAGCACAAATCCCTCTTCTAAAATTTCCATTTGTATTACTAGGTCCTAACATATAACCTTTAAAACAATTCTTAAGTTCATCTTGCACACCAAAAGTAGCCCCCATAAGTCTTGACCTAGTGACATGTGAGCAGGTAGAACTCAAGATGGCTAAAAGACTCGTCAGTTCATTTACACTGATACTCACTGTTCCGATATAAACAGCAGTGCCCAAAGAAAACACTTTGTAACTGTAGGAAATCATGCTTCTGAAAGACTGAATTGAAGTGGAAGAATTTAACTGAAGCTGTCATCTTCTCTGGGCAAATATATATATCTTTAATATTTGTGTCTATGTATGTGTGTTTTGAAAATACTTAAATAGAAATGGAGAATTTTACATAACTTCAGTATTGACTCATTTAAAAATAATGTGTGCCTCCAGTAAACTAGACCACGATACCTGGTCTAGCTTTAAACACTGGTTCCTAAAGTAAACTAGCCCTGGCAGTGCACAGGGGAGACCACGGCTAGAACAGTAAACTTAATTATCCTAATCTAGGGCAAATGACAGTGTGCAGGGATTGACCCACCAGCTTCCATATACAGATGAAAAGCATTTGCTACTCTGAATATACTGGCAGTAAAAAGCATACATTAATCAAACAGTTTTGCTCTGACATTAATTCAAAGTACTCAATTGGATGATAATCCCATTATTAGAACTAAACAAACAATGCACAGTGAATAATTTACAGTTTTTCATCTTACTCTTCTCACACGACATCTGTAAGAAGACTGCAGCTCACCTGAGCTGATTCACCATTCATTTGTATTCAGTTATTTTGGGGAAGACTTGGGAATATTTCAACAACTGTCCTTTATTTATTTGTTTAAGCTTAAGCTTTGCCATATGACAATATTCTAGTGGATACAGACAGGTACTGGATACGCGTGAACCAAAGAGAAGTTCTCGGGAATACAGGTATTAAAAAATCCCTGCTGTGGACAAGTGCACTGCTTCCTTCACCCGGCACATTCTTTCTAACAGGGAAAGCCATTGAAACTGGAGAGAGTAAGCCAAGGAAAATATTGAATGCATATTCCTTATTGCCTCTTGTTTATGTATGCTATTTATTTTCTCTTTGAATACATTAAAAAAATCCCAATTCTGTGTATGTCTTCTACTAAAGAAACAAGCCTATATATGCACACACTCAGAAACATTAAAACAGGAAAATCACGGTAGTGAAGAAAATAACGTGGACTGAGAAGGAAAGATGCTTAAAATAAATTGTTATTTAGGAAACAAATTCAAAGCAACTTTTTAGTAAATGCTTTGAAATTCTTTCTAAGAAAGGAGTGATGTTGTAACCTATGGGGTGTCTGTCTGCACCGAATATGGAACCTGTGCCTTTAATGCCTCAGTATTAATGGAAATTCAGATTCAAATGATGAAATACAATAAGTGTGCAGTCAGGAAAATTATTCCTAAGAAGCATTATTTATGGATTTGAGGATATTAGTTAAAAAGTCTGCAATGTTTTGCACTATGTAGCCAGGGACTATAAAGTTTTCATTCAAAAAACCATCCCAGAGGATGTTTTTGTGTACACATCTGTTTGGCAACAGCACCCAAAAAGCACAAAAAATAAAAATGCTAACACGTTGGAAAGCAAATTTAACATACACAAAATTCCCGTTAAAATAAAACATAAACTTGTAGTATTTCTACTAGTATTGTCTTCTATATTGAAAGCTCACTTACTAAAGAAAGCAGCAATTTTAGCAGATCACTAATTACTAAGAACACATATTGCAGCAACCTGGCTTTATTAAACATGGAACACTGTTGGGAATATAATATGAAAGCGATCTACAAGTAACAACATTGTCTGACTCCAATTACACAGATCCTAAAATATAATCCTATTTTATGCCTAGAGAGAATATCTGGGATAGAATTGTGTAGTTCACCTTTGGGACTGAACTTTAAAACATACAGAACTAAAAGGAAGATTAGGTGGCAAAATCTACATCTAAAAATGTGCAATATTGATGCAAGCAATCACAATACTGTGATTCAGTAAACAGTGGAATTTTTTTATATGTAAATTGTTTAGAAAGAATATAGTGAAAATCAGGCAGTTGACAGCTCTGTCCGTTAGTTGGCAATAAGACTTCAATGTTTGTGCTTGTTAAACACAGTCTCTGGATCAAAAATGTACAAATATTCAATCATCTAGTGACTCACTTGCTATAATAAGATAGTAACGTTTTAATGTGATTACACGAGGACTAATGCTAAGCCTATCTACAGCGTATTTTTTAAGCCTAGAAACACAACAGGATTTGACAAATTTAATTTTCACTGCAAATGATCTAAAACTATCCAGTAAATGCCAAAACCTTGAGACAACAATGTGCCACATATCCCTGTTTGCAGTGGAGCAAACCCCACGGATTTCAACTGAACTGAGCCAAAAATATTTATCAGTAAGGCAGATGAAGAATGGAGAAAAGTTCCTTTTACCTTTTTGTAAAGTATTTTGTTCCTTTTCATGCAAGAGTTTTGAAAAGTCAGAAATGTTGAGCAGTTCTCTAATTGGGCAAAACAGGTTATGATGATTTGATGAAAACACATAGCTTTTAGCCTGGCCGTGTATTCTACCAGTTCTCATCACGAAGATGTATAAATATTTCTCCAGTAAGAAAAAGATCACAAAGGACTTAATCTCCGAGTAACACTGTCATTTCATCTTTTATCACTGAAGTCCTTTATTAGTTATTCCTGGGCAAGAAAAGCCACACGTCACGCTGCTTTGTAAACCTCACAAATTCAAGGGTGCTTTCAAAAAGCACAGTATGCAATTTCTGTACCGCTACATAAATAAGAACAACAACACAACTAGTCTTAAATATTCTCCTTTCCGAGACACATCCACCACTTGAATATTGTTCCATGCATGCTGTAAAGGAATCCATCTCAAAAAAGGTGACTCACTTTCAGCCTACGTTATATGGCCCGTCAGTTGCTGCTACCACAGCAAACTGCAAAACTAATATCACAGAGCTGCTAATAGGACACGCCCTATTGTTTATTTAGTGATTAACCTATGTTACCAAACAAATTTCTTCAACAATCACTACATTGATCTGTGGTCAAGTAATAACAATAATAATCAGCATCATCATAAACTGTTTGCCTTCTATGCATGAGGTTTAGCCAAAGACAAATGAAACCCTTAAATCCATCTGCTAACCCTTCAGTGTCACCAGAATGTGCTTCTCCGGAAAGAAACAAGAGAAGCAGTCTTAGAGCAGCGTGCCTGGAAGGGTATCTTCTGTGCTTTGTCAGGTTCAGGCTCAACATAAAGGCTTTAACTTATTATTAGCAGGCATGTCTTTTTTCAGTAGCTGTATAACAAGGGATTACTACTACTCTCCTAAATTTTCATCTCCTTTTCTTCCCCTTTCCCCTAACTGTTCATAGCCAATCAACTTGTAGAATGAAGAATATCCACAATGGCTTCAGTTACTTATAATGTTGCAATATGCTCAGTTAAGACTCTCTTCTTCCAGTTTAACTATTACATACGGATATATGCCACTCAGTCCTGATGCATAAATGCTTGTAGGGAATATACAAAGACAACAATTATTTCCCTCTTTTACTAAACCCATTTTTAATAATCAGGTAAGACCATGAAGACGACTGATTACGAGTTAAGGGCTCACCTGCCTCTTTCATCCCAAGTAACAACACCCTGTTTTAGAAAGCCAGCTGACAGACCAACCTCAAAAACAACCCAACCCATACACCAAAAAGCAAAATGATGCAGCACCACTGACAGTATCATGGGGCTAGAAAACGGGCAGGTACTTCTAAGGAGTCAATAACTAAGAACTTCTGAAATTTAAATGAACTCAGGTGCTAAGCTCACGGACTTCAGGCAAACTACCTTTTAAACTATATGACATTTCTGTGCTAGAATGAACAATATGAAAACACTCATCCTCTGGGATCTTTCAAAAGATTTCTTCTGTCCGTTGGTGATAGGGCTCTGTATGATACCAACAATAACCACTTTGGAAACAGAGAAGTCACACAAAGTAGCAGAGCTCATAAGGAAAGAAGAACAGATGGTTTCACTAATGAGTTCGCAAAGACAGACACCCTGTTCTCGGTGGACACACCACAGTAGCTAAAATGTTATAGTGACTATTTCCTTAAATGATGAGACCTTTTCTAAACAGATTTACATAGCCTAATTGTATTAATCACTAAAAATCAATAGGCAGCAATAAGCAGACTTTCTAGTGGTTCTTTGATTGCAAGAGATGGTTTAATAGTGTGCTGCAATTCAAAGACATCAACACTTTCTTCATCATAGCAAGAGACAAACATGAGACTGAAGTTTCACACTCCTAAGAGACCTTCCAAAGTAATTTATGAAGACCTATCAAGCTCCCTGATGTTAGGCATCAACAATTATTATAACTGGCAAAAAAAGGCAACTTCAAGTTGGTTTTTTGGTTTTTTTTTTTGCCTTTTTGTTTTGGTTTGTTTTTTTGGGGGTGTGCGTGCCCTTTTTTCATTATTATTTAATTCATTCTTGTAAGAAATAATCACTTGCTGTTTCCGTGGTGAATGTGTATCATGATAAGCAGTTGGTGACCTCTAGAAAATAATTAATCCTAGAGTATTCAACTTCATCACAACAAATTATTACCAATTGCATTCTTAGCTTTAAATTATTAAACAGTATGCTTCATTTTCAATTGTTATGACCAAATGAGACGTTTTTAAAGTAAAGGAAAACGTCGGAACTAATTATCTGAATTTTTTCAATGATTCCTCAAGTTTTCTTTCTTCATCTAGATGCGTTTGTACATTTCTTGTGTCACTTTTTCACAGCAGAATATCATTAATGAGCAATTTTAGGACTAAAAGAAAAAAAAAGCAAAACAACCAACCAAACCAAACAAAACCAAGCACACCCCCCCCGGTTCAGCATGCAATCACTACATCTTTAACTCAGAGTGCCCTATAAATACGCTTGCTTGGAGGCAGGTTAGCAGTTTTACCCTTTTACTCTAGACTCTTATTACCATATTCTTGCTCAAAGGATGACACTGACTACTGTTCTTTGCTTTCTCATTAAAAAGAGAATAAAATGGTGTAAACAAATGCAAGAACATGTTGCCATTATTATAAAGACATTTAGTGTTAAATGAAGCCTCGTGCAATGTATTTATCATTACTGTGCTTGCGAAGAACAAACCTTTCTTTTGTTAGCACGACATGCCACAAATGGTGAACGATACAGCAAGTTAAGGGATTTGGTGTGTAACAGTTTCAGATGCTCTGCTGCTTAGAGAAACCAATCCTGGCTGCCTGAAAACTGAAGGAGGAAAGAAAAAGAATGAAGCAGCCCTAACTGTCAAGCTCTCGACTCTTCCCAGGCAGTCTAATTCAAAACCACCACCTTCATTTTGTATTACAGCGTTGGAGAATTTTCTCAAGTATCCCATAAGTCTGTTGCTGGATGTTTGTCCAAACTTCCCGCTTCCAGATCCTGGCTATTAATTAAATACCACGGCTACTGGCACTGCCAAAGGCACCGCAGCTGTTTGGGAATTTAAAATATGCCATACTTTGTTTCAAAATCATGACGAATAATTATGGTGCTATTTCAGTTCTTTCATTTATATTAAGATAATAATAATAATTTTGTGGGGAGAAAAACTGTAATTTCAATGCATAAAGCTATTATGAACTTCTAAAAGGATGGAGAGAATAAATAATGGATGGAACCTGTTAACAACTTTAAAAGCCCCAGTCCTTTGTGGAGTTTCAGACTGTGTATTTGGTCATTTGGTCATTAACCATAATTCCTGTAGGACAAAATCTGAGCATTTTTTCAGGAAAATAGTTATCAGTAAAATCCAGAGCTAAAATTCCCAGCAGAATCTGTTTTCTTTGCAAACTCCACAGATTGCTGAATTCTTGCGAATTAATTTGTTGTCATTAGTGAGTTTAAGTTAAGTTACCAAACTTTTCTAATTACTTAAAAATCTAAATGGAATATAGTACATCTCTGAAAGAGGGATTAGTTTGACAGCATTTATCATGCATCAAGTGCATCATTCCAGTTTTTGCAGCTATAAATACATTTTAGGAATATAGTGATCATTTGGGACCAACGGCCTTCTCCCTACAGGAGAAAAATATTTGTATCCTTCATTCTTTGATAATTGACTAATTTTCAGGTGGCAGGATTATTTTGTCGCAGTTGATAAATTGGTGCTAGTTTTTAGTTTAAAGCACAGGATGTTACTTGCTCTCTCCTTACAACACCTGTTAGATGTAGCGTTTAGGAACATCTCAATGTCAGAGCAGAAAATGTAAATTAAGTTTAATACTAAAGCAATTCACTACGCTTTTTGACAGTCTTGGAAAGCAGGTATTTCTTAATGCTCTCAGAAAGTGTGGCACGGTTCAAGTACTCTAGCTCTCAAATTCATAAAAGTTGTCTATTTATTATTTTATCATCCATTATTTTCGGTTAGATTGTCCTTGTTCTACATAAAAGATAAAAGAAAATGTGTGAAAAAAAAATATTTACAACTCGAATCACTGAAACTTTCAAGCTACAACTTAGAAGTACTGACCCAAAGTACAAGTTTTTAAAAGTCACAGGCGTATGTGACATCTCTGTGTAAATTATGTGGGACTTATCACTTGGATGTTACAGAACTGCATTAGTAAGTCAAATGGCATGACCAGAAGCAATGAATACTAAGTGACAGACACTCCATTTCTGGTCAAGCTTTTACTGTATGCCTCGTGTGCGTTGGCAAGAAGTTGCCAAACGTTGTGAGTTGAACCGTTACAGAAGTACAATAATGCTCGAAAATGTATTGCTCAGTGGCACACCGTTATTAGCCAACAGAAATGATCAGAGGAAGGAAATGGTCATATCTTTGTATTCCACAGGCTTTACTACATTCGAGGTGACACCTCTGGCAGATGACATGACAAGTCCCTTTGTGTCAAAAGTTCAAAAGCTGTTGCAGAAACATCCTTGAATCTAGTGCAAGCTCCTTTAGAAAATCAGCAGAACTTAGGTAAAAATCATAGCAACTTATTTCCTAATGTGAATAAAATTTTCCACAGCAACTGTAGGACAGTGTGAAAAGCTATGAAGCTCAAATGCCACACGGCACTAACCAAGGAGATGATAAATGTAATCACGACGGCTACTGCAGCCGGATAGACACAGAGATCTGTTTGGTAGACTGCGGTTGAAATATACTCAGAAATGAGTGAACAGAAAACTGAAACTGCACAAGCATTATCTGTCCAAGCCAAATTAAAAAGCCATTTGGTTTATCAGCTTCTCCATTCTAATATCTCTATTTCAACTTTCACAAGAAAATAAAGAAATAGAGAAAGTCACCATTATTTGCTCTCTAAAAGTAAAGTGATGAAAATTCTAACAGTTAAATAATACCTGCTCTTGTCGTAGTCCTTCCAGTTCACAGATACTGCTAATAAAACTGAGTATCTCCTCAGTTAGTATCAGGGGTAGCACATTAATATTTATAGCTTAGCAAGCAGCACAAAGATAGCAATTGTTTACGGTGCAGGGGGCAGAGAAAATGCAGTAAAAGAAATCTAGTTTCCTGAACAATAGTTCCTATATAAAAACACATTTTCAAGTAAGACTGTTCAAGCTGGGTGGAAACATATTCATTATGAAAATCTGCATAACATTTGGGAGGCTTTATTAATTTATTTCCTTCCAGCTTTGAAGGTAGTAGTTCCTTCCAGTATTTCCTGAGGGAGCAAATAAGAACCCACAGCAGAGGAACACAGCTCTAGAAATTGCTTAACCTATTTGGACGTGCGTAAATTTATGGGACCGTGTGAGATGCATCTGAGGGTGCTGAAGAATGTGGCCTGATGAGTCACTGAGATTGCTCTCTATAATCTTTGCAGGTCATGGCAAGCAGTGAAAATTCCTGATAGGTTTCCGAGTCCTGGAAAACAAAGGGCAAAGCAGAGGGCAAAAAGGAAAATCCCAGTAAGCACAGGCCTGTCAGCCTCATCTAGGTTCTGGTGATGGTTACAGAGCAAATTTGCTTAGAAACCATTTCTAAACAGATAGAAAGAAAGAAGGGGATTGGGAGCAGCCAATGTGGGGTTGCCAAGAGTAAATCATACCTGACCGGCCTCACGGATGCTAGGATGAGGTCACTGGCTCTGTGGACAGTGCAAAGTCAGTGGATGCAAGGTCAAGTGGATACCTTGATTTCAGCAAGGTTTTTGACAGGGTCTCCTATTGTCATAATTTCCTAACATTGGCAAAAGACAGCCTGGATAAGTGGAAAACAAGCCGGGCAGAGAATTGTCTGGAGTGTCAGTTTCTAAGAGTCATCACCAGTGCTGGGAAGTCCAGCTGGCAACCAGTAACCAGCGGTGTCTCTCAGGGAACAGTATGGGCACTGGTACCGGGAATTATCTTCATTGCCACGTGACCAGACAAAATGCACTCTGAGCAAGCTCGTGGATGACAATAACTTGAGGAGCAGCAGTCAATATGCTGATGGACGTGGCTGCTATTCAGAGGGACCCGAACAGACTGGAGTCATGGCTTGATGGGAACCTACTAAAGTTCAGCGAAGGGAAATGCCAAGTCTCACATCTGGGATGCAATAACTCCATGCACCAGGATGGGCAAGCACTGCCTGCCTGAAGGAGGCACTTCAGGCGGTGGGAAATCCTGATTAGATATAGGAGAAAATTATCCATTTTTACCACAAGGGTGGTCAACTGTGGCATCGGAATGCACAGAATAGCTGCAGAACCTCCAGCCTCAGAGATGTTCAAGACTCAGCTGGACAATCCCTGAGCACCGCGGTCTAACTAGACCTACTGTGACCAGGGATTAGACTAGATGACCTCCAGAGGTCCTGCACAAACTAAGCTGTTGTACAATTCTACAAGAGGAAGAATGGTAACAAAACAGAGAGAAAGAAAAAATACAGAAAGACTCCACGGTACTGATCTACTACATGGTTTCTCTAGTTGGGTTTTCTGTTTGTTTGTTTTTCCTTTTTCTCCAAGTCTGAGCCTTTATTATTAAATAAAGCATTCCTTTATTCAGATGTAATGAAAAGCTCATTATGACTTTCCAGCTACCAGTGCAAACAGTGTACTTAGCCAAATGGTAATTGTATCGGTCTTCCTTCTATTCCAATACTGCTCTGAAACTTGTGTCCCTCAAATGAATAATTACCTACAAAATAATTAAATGTTGCTGATATGGTCTACTCATCCCACTTGTACACAGAAACAGCAAAGTCTGTCTTCCCTGAAATCTATCTCCGTCATGTTGGATAAGCTTACTGCCCATCACAGGGCTGGCATCGATCCCTACTCAATTACAGAAGAACATAGCACCATATTAAAAGACAAATAAGGTTTAATTTTAATCACAGACAGCCTGTAAGTCCATGTTCCATTATAGATTAAAAGAACCAATTATTTTTAAAAGTAAAGATTTAATGAAAGGCCTTACTAATATATAGACACATTGCTCCCTCTGCATTCTAAGTCAGACTCTGCAGTAATGGTTGAAATTGCTGCAAGCAATCTAAGCGAGGCGCGGGGATGCATCTTGCCGGAGAATATTTTTTTCTTCAAATCGCAAACACACTTTCTCAACAGGGTTTCTTTTGTAAGGTTTCTCTTACAAAAAGTGTAAAATCACATACCATTTATAGACAACAACTTAACTCTGTGGCCAGAGTTTTATTGTTACTAGGACGGAGTAAATGCAAAATAATTGCATTGAAGCAGACAGAAATTCCACGCTAACGACACCGAATGCTGCTGAAATCACTTTCTCCCAGATTCAGAAAGGTAGTTAGGAGCCTAATTCTCATTTGAATTCAGTGGGAGCGAGGCACCTACACATCTCTGAATCCAGACATTATAGTCTTCCATCTGTAACAACAGGAGCTGGCTTGCATAATTAACTCAAGAATCCAGGTCATCAGAATTCTTTTCTTGCTATTCATTCTTCAGTACTAGTTTCCAATCTTCCTCATTTACGGAGTTACTGTAATGTTTATGAGACTGTGAACTAATAAAAACGTAGCTATAGAAAGCTGTTGATACCAGCTCTGAGAATGTGAAGAGAGAAACGTCTATTTTTAGAGACATCTACTCGCTAGATAACCAGACAATGGTGTTGGCTAGTGCTATGAATGCAATTCCACTTGGACTGAGAAAGCGTGAGAAGTCAGATATACACAAAGATAACATCTCCATTTTTAAAGCTATTTTTATATAATGCTGTGCTTTCCTTTAGGATTTTTACATATGCTGTTCAATCAGAAATGCTTTAATGCTCAGTAAATTATCTTCTTCATTTTCTAAAGTTTAACCTACTCTTTTCAGAAGGTTAAAATTAATGCATTGTTAACCAACGCAGACATTGTTATAGCAATCGTGCAACTACCATACGGAGTTTAAAAAATAATTAATATCAGGACTCCCCTGCCTACAAAGTACCAGTATTTTATCTCCCTTTCTAATCTTTGAGGAAAAGTGACCAACTCAAATATTGCAGAATGAGAACTTCAAAAAAAACCCCATAACGAGTATTCCTCAAGCATTTTAAGGATCTCGTATCAAAAAGTCACTTGGAATCCTTCTGATGATAAACAGAATGGTTAGGAAACCTTCTAGACTACTTATAGTCCACCCTTCTTGCTTTTATCTTCCTAAATTCCTTGTGTTTTACCTCACTGATCCCTGAAGGAAAAAAAAAAATAAAACCTCAAGCTTCTCTACACTTCTGAAGAGACTCTCAAAGAGAATATAGGAAAATAGCTAGTGCTACAATGGAAAACAGCCACTCGGAACACAGGCGCGATGCAAATATTCAGCTTAAGAAAAAAGCAAATACAATCATTTTTTCAGCTGGGATTCTACACGTTTTCTCATATAGACACATGCATACGCAGAATGAAAAGAACCTAGCAACTGAATCTACCAGGCTTAGGGATAATCAGCCTTGTGCAGAACCAAGCCCCTACTTTCAGGCAGGAATCCTATTTATTTTTGCTTTGTATGTTCTTTTAAATATGATAAATTCCAATTTTTAAGGAAATCATTAATTTTTTCCAACGTACTTCACAGGTTGTTTTTTTTTCTTGTGACACGGCTTAAAAGATAAATAAAATCTAGACTTTGTTAAATCCCTGCACAGAAAAGATAAAAGCAAGATAAAATACGATCCACATGGAAAGTCCTCTGTTAGCCATAAGTAAATATGACAGTTACTTGAACGGAAGTAATAGGTTTCACAAAAAATATTTAGAATATGTAAAGGTACAGATCATTCTTTAGCTAATCTAAGTTCAAGTCAAGACCTGGATTCCTGGGCCAACTATGATTTTAAGATCAATACCATTCTTTAATTTTACCAAAATCCAGAAATGTAGAAACAGTACATTGTTCTCATACACTAAACATAATGTACAACAGATTCAGCGTCCCTTCATTTGGGAAACTTTCTAATTCATTGCTACCTACTCTAAATTCTGCCAGACTTCTACAAAGAAGATACACAAGGAAACAGGGAACATATCCAGTCCTTCCCAAAAGCTACTTACGTACTTTCTATGCATTCAGAAGTTAAGACATGCATTGAGAATCTAAGCTAATAGCTCACGCTGAAGATGTCACCTGCTACATTCTTACTCTAGAAGAATCCCCTTTTCATGTTTTCTTTTATAGATTCAAAGCCTCACAAACAGGTTTTAGCACAAAAATAGTTAAGTAGCTGAATTGTCCACTGAATCTTCACCCGTATTTCATCCCTGCAAGCAAAACACTTCAAAATCTTTTGGGTGCTATATTATACTATCATAAAACACATCTTTATAGAGTCCACTAAGGAACATCCACATTCTATGCTGCGCTTAGCCAGAGCCAGCCTGAATTGAGGTGTTCTGCAAAACTGTTAGTCCTCCCTCCTGATTTGTATTTTCAGCAGTGACAAATGACATCCAATGTTAATAGCAGTCTCGAAAACTGATACAGTATTTTACGCAGGCTAATAGATGCCTTAATTCCCACTGTGAGTAACAGCACCGAGACACTTACAAGAGATTGTTGCTGTTACACGTGGCAATTAGGTGCTTGATTCTGCCACGGCCTTTCACAAGGTCTTGGACACCTTAAATTCATGTTACATGTATATTACTGGGGGAAATTTTATGAGCATAGTACTAAAACACGTAGAGATATGCATATATGAACTTACCTTTGAACAACACCTCAACGTAAAAACCAATGCACTCCAAGGGTGAAATACTTAATAAAAATGGCCAGTTTTTAAAAACATCATTTTGAAATTAACTGAGTAATTTTGGCTGCATAATCATACCCCTGAAGGGATGCAATAAAATATAAATTTCATCAAATACATTTTTTGAACAGGCTTCAAGCTTGTGCATGTACAATTTTGACCCAAATATCTAGTCACGAGTATAACATCAGACCTTTAATTATAATTTCTATAATAATTGTTCTATTGAAGAAAATGTAGCCAGTCCACTTACCTGCAATTATGCACACACAGGCTGCAGAAAGAGTAGATAAAGACTCTCCTGTGAACCGTCACTTGCTGAGCTAATTCACCCAACTGGTTTAATTTTGCTTGCCCTCAGCCTGTCCTTACAGTGGTTCCATCTAAACGAAAAGATGAGGAAACACCAAAATAAAAAAAATAATTAAAATCACTATATTTATTAGTTAAATGTTCAGTTTGACTTTTGTTATGAACGATTGGAAAGTTAGGGTCACAGAAAACGTGGCAATAAAAAATAAGAGTTTTGTACAGTTTCTGATGATAGAGTATGTAAATACCTTATCTAACTGCTAAAAGGCGCAGCCTCTCGCAGACTCATCTTCTGTGATAGGCGCCCTGTATTATCCTGCTAATGTATTGTGATTTATAAACCCACCAATACAAGGGGGTTTGGAATATCTACTGTATTGATTCAATCATTTATAGATGCCTACTTTTGATAATGCCATGATTTACATGTAAAACTTGATACATCCATATTTCAGTGAACAATGCCAGAATTTAGTCTTCTACTGTCACTGTTCATGTAACTTTGGTTTTAGAAACAGAGGCAAAAGTACTTCCTCTCTTTCCTAAATTCTTTCCAAGGCCAAATCATACCAACAAAAAGCTACAACACAACAAAACATCTTTCCTGACCTACTACAATTGACTTCAATGAAGATCTCTCTCTTGTCATAGAAGTATTCAACAGGATTACCTCTTTATTTACTTAACAGGTACCAGAGCAACAATATCTTAAGGTAGCTATCAATCAATCAATCAATCATTTTATCTTTAAGAATCCTAACACACTCAGCACACCAGTGGTGTAAATCACCATGTTAACCACAACAACCTTTGCCAACTATTTGCCAAATACTTAATGATTTCGGTGGAAATCCGGCCTGTATGTTGAGGCTAAGTTCCTTACTTCCAAAAAACACATCATGATCTTTAAAGACACGCATGATCGACTCCCATCTTCATACGAATGCAGTACTTCAGACACGACTCAAAGTGAAGAGCATCAACTACTGGGATTATCAAAGTTGCATTGAAATGACATCAGATATCATCAGTAGCTGCAGAGAAAGCTCTACAATGCTATTGGCAATTTTGAATGTTAACAACATTAATAAACTCAGATATCTATGAGGAAGAATACAGGGGAAACAACGTCCGCTAGTGTGCCTCCTATGCTACAGAGCATAGATCCATAGGACGTAAGAGAATATTAGCAATTCAGAGACTGCCAGTGCCTGACAATAACACAAACAAGGATGTACAAGGAAGAAGTCATATCTGTACTACATAGTAAACATATTTACCTCTCTCAGGCTTACAGTTATTGCTACTGGAAGACTTAGAAGTAACTGAATTACTGAGATAGGATAGAAGTTTTGGTCATCTCTTCTGTAAATTGTAACCCAAAGTATTCTATGCACACTCTCACTTGTTATTTTTTTTATATTCTTGTTGCTGTTGATGAAAGGAAAGGCTAGCAGTTTATCTACAGCAAGAATTTACAGCTCTAACAACACTTCTAGTTC